>PVJX010010015.1:0-58700 GCA_004027295.1 Dolichotis patagonum
AAACACAGTAGTAACATTCAAAATGAATAGTTATAATAAAATATGTTTATAGAAATACTGACCGATAGAATTTACCTTGTAGTTAGTCTTTCAACAAAAGCAGACTTTTCTTCTAGTTAGAATCCTGAAAAATGTTTCTTAGTTTTAGAAGCAGTAGTATTAAAATAAAAGTAAGAATAGCTTCCTGTCACTACAATGCAGTGAGAATAAAGGAGGAAGAAAAAGAAAAGAAATGGAAAAAAAAGGTATAAGGAGAGTAAGAGAGACAATCTCTTAGGTAAGAGCAAAATCATTTATCTCAAAATGTCTCCTGTGGGGCAGAGGTCTAGCTCAGGGGTGACTAGTATGCAAAGGCCTTGGGTTTGATCGCCAGCAGCGCAGGACACACACACACACACACACACCCCTACGATAATGTTTTTTCTTTCTTTTTTGAAGTGCTGGAGATTAAACCCAGGACCCTGCACACACTAAGCAAGTACTCAGCCGCTGAGCTCTGCCTGTAGCTCATATCGTGGTTTCCTAATCTATGTAGGTATGGCTATAAATTAAACAAGACACTGTGTAGAAGTGCTTAAAATGATACAAAGAAGGTGTCCGATGCCTGTTTATTACATCTCCATCAGAATCTACACTTGAACAGATGGTAGAAAATTTGTGAACGGCAGCACTCATCAATTCTGCCTTTTACAAAATCTTTTTTGTTCATTGACTTAGAGTGTCAAATTCAATAGAAATTGTTTTACTGACTGAGCATCTGATATATGCCTCTCGTCATATATGTTTTTGAAGCTCAGATTAAGTAGTATCCTTCTATGTGCCTCTTCTCTTCTTAAACCTCATTGGAGAGTCTATATCAGGATGCAGGCTTTTATAGGGTGGGATGTATTCATAAAGTGCCTGGTGCATCCAAATTCATGTCATTTTCACAACCTGTACAAAAATGTTCACACATTGAAGAAGCAAGCTAGATCATTTGAAGGGCAAGGAGAAAGTTCCAGTCCACACTGCTCTTTCGTTCTGCTTTGCAGAGCCTGCACATATATCTGCAGATCATAAAGTGTTCATGAACACTAACACAGAAAACTCTCCTACCCCCTCACCCCCACCCTGTGCTAGTACCGACTCAGAGAACTACTCGAGGCTGCCATTCTGCTTCTGAGTCTTTGACTATCATCGCTGGCAGCAGCGGACTCTCGCTAACGGAGGAGGACTTCACTGACAACACCATCTATCCAAGAGTACAGTTTCTGGGTTCCCCCACCATAGCACGGAATATTCAGTTAAACTTGGCAGACAATGTCAGTGAGCCTTTTTTGTTTTCCCCTGTCTTTCAGACAATATGATAACACCACTGATTTTAGAGTTGGAGGACTCTATCACTGAAATCTCGTGAAAAGTAACATTATGAATCCCTAAGGACAACAGGACGGTGGGAACGTTTAAAACCAAAAGGGCTGTTTTTCTTCAAACCTTGCCTTCACCTAGAGAGACTAAAGACTTAAACAAAACTTAAATCAAGGGGCTTAGAAAGTGACTGATCATCCCTTGGGTCTTGGAATGAGGGAATGGTCTGGACTGATTCGGTAGAAAAGTAGTTACTGAGGTTATTTCAAGCCCAGCAGCGTCCAGGATGAGTCCGTGTCTGGCGAATGTTCTGTTTAAAACTTTTTTGTGTGCGCTTATCTATGTGCATAATGTAAAATTTCTCATTTTAATCGTGTCAAATAAACACATCAGGGGCTTTTGTTACATTAATTACACTAATAAACAAATTCATTTTGTCCTTCATTCAGCAAATCTTAGTTAATAAGTACGTGCTATGGAGCAGGTACTATTATCTGAATAAAACAAACTCCAAGACTGCATGGAGCTTGCTGTATTCTAGTTGAGAGAGGGGTAGAAAATGAACAGAAAGCATAGTAGAGAAACAGATTGTGTGGCTTACTGTCAAGTGATAAAAGCTATGTTTTGTCCCTGGGCACAGTGTGCCCAGCATCTGACAGCTCCTGTTTCCTTCAGTAGTCAGTGACCTTTGTCCATCTCCTACCTCTCCCAGAGCCCCACCTCCAGTGACTCCTAGTAAATTCAGCAGAGTTCACTGGTTACTCAACACCCAGCAAACTTGAGGGCAGTAGGGGCTGTCAATAAAGAAGTATAAAGGTCTTGTTCACACATAAGTAATATGCTTTTCCCAAACAACCTTCACGTAGAGAATGAGTCTCAAGACATAGAGTTCAAACAGAAAGAAGTGCTTTCTTCACCAACAGTGTGGTTTTTTTTTTAAAGTAAAGGTTATACAAAAATGTTTGCACTTCGAAGGTTCTTTCACCTCAGAAGTTTAAAGTTGCTGAGAAGGGAAGGGATGAGGAATCAAGCAGTCTATTACACCCAACAAGGACCATAGAGAAGGGATTCTGAAATGCTGTCTTTTGTTGAGTGCTGACATGCTACCAGCTGTTTCCTGTAAAACACTGTGCTTCTACTTAGGCTCTTTCTTGAAAGCTGCAAGGAACATGTTTGCTGTAATAAAGTTCACTGTAAGCAAATAAGGGGAGGGAAGCAATGAGTACAGCATTGTGAAACTGGACCACACCTACCGCGGTCAAAATTAACCTCACTAGTGTGGGGCAAATGGACATCTGTGCCTCTGATAGTGAGACTGACTGAAAAGGGCACCTCATTACTACCGTCACACCCAACCCAAACGCCTAACTCTGGGAAAATATCGGGCAAAATCAAATTGACGGACATTCAATCAATGAACTACGTGATTTCTCTAAAAAGATAGCAATGTCATGAAAGGTAAAGAAAGGCCAAGGAAATGTTCTGGGTTAAAGGAGACTAAAAAGTAAGCTGTCTAGGCATTCCTGTTTGCTTGGGATTGAATGGCTTCTTGTGATGGAGAATTTTGAGTATTAAAACAAAAAAAGTCCAGACAAACAGGGGTAAGTTAGTAAGCCTGGTGGGGAGACAAGATAATTAAATGTAGTGTAAAATGTGCCATGTTGGACTGGACCCTGAACTAGAGGACATTATTGGAACAATTCTCAGAATTGGAAGATTGATTTCTAAAATATGTGGTAAAATAATATTTAGTGTATTGAATCAGACACATAAGCTTAAATGTCATATGGTTTTTTTTTATATGAGATACTGGATAGTTAAGTAAAGTGCAAAATAAAAGACATGATAGGGGAAAAGAAGAGAGAAAAAAGTTATTGTAGTCCAGCATGGCCAGTGTATCTTAAAGTGTACCTTGATTTAGTATAATTGTGTTATATAGTTTTTTATAGGTTTCTTAGTCTGCTCTTAATCTGTAGTTATGAAAATCAACTTGATAAAAATTTGAAAATAAATCTGATGCTGGGAAAAAATGCGTTATGTACCTGTGCCAACTTCTCACAATAAATGTAATCATTATGTACTGCAAACATGTACTAACAAAAAATAAAAGTTAAAAAAATGTGAAAAAATATACTTAGCAATTTGCCATCTTCCTGTTTTCAGGGGTATAGTTTAGCGGCAGTAAGTATACTCACAGTATTATGAAACCATTATTACTACCCATCTCTAGAAATTTTTTATCTTTCCAATCAGAAACTCTGTATCTATGAAACAATAAATCCCTATTCCTCTCCCTCCTCCCAGCCTCTGGTAATTACCATTCTACTTCATCTTTCTAGGGGTTTGCCTCAGTACCTTTATATGAGGGAAACCATATAGCACTATATTTGTTCTTTTGTGACTTGCTTACTTTGCTTAGCAAAATATTTTCAAGGTATGTTCATGTCATACAGTTAATTTTTTAAAAGCCTGATTAATATTGCATGTATGTACCACCTTTTATTTATCCATTCATCTCTTGATAGACACTTGAATTGTATCTACTTTTTATGATTGTCAATAATGCTGTTTTTAGCACTAGTGTAGAAATGTGAACTCTGAAATTAAAGTAATTCATCAATGTAAAAGTTCCTAAATTTGGTACCTGTGGCAGGGTAAGAAAATATATAAAGAGGTGCACATTAAAACATTAACAGGCAAATGGACATGATGTATAGATCCTACTATCAAGTGCTTCAGGAAAAAATGAGAAAAAAATAGAAAAATGTTAAAAATTGATGAATCTAAGTAAAGGGTATATAAGTTCTTTGTATTATTCCTGCAACTTCTGTAAGTTAATTTTTTTTTTAAATAAAAATGAGAAAATAAGGAAGAGAGAAATTTCACTTCCAGTCTCCAGTCTCGAATGGGTTCCTAAGCTTGGGACATGACTCCCCAGTTGGACATCTCAAATAAATGTGTCTATCGCCCCGTGTCATCCTCCCTCCCCACCATGCTTCCTTCCCCTACATTGTGTATTGGTTCCTGTCATCACATTCCATCTGGAACGTCAAGCTGGGAGCTAGAAGTTATCTAAGGCATCTCATCCACTCTTTACATCCATTTGGCCAACATTCCTGCTCCTCTCCACCCTCTTCGGCACTCCTTGATTAGGTCAAGGAGTATAATTTCCCTAACTGCACACACACTTTCTTGCCATTCCATTTCAGCTGGTCTCCCTTTCTCTAGTCTTGTTTTTTGACTCCTCCCATACAAGTCTAGGCATCACTTTGTTTCCCAAGTGACCTTCCAAAACGGCTAACATTTTTTCTTCTTTACTGAGAGCTCTTTGGTGGCTCCCCACCACTCTGAGAAAAACAGTTGCTCATGAGAGCTTAAGTCTAGTTTCTTTGACCTATTGGCTTCCTTTGCATCCATTCCTGACTCTCAGTCTCATCTCAGATTGGGGCGGGGGGACCACCTATCTGTGTCTTCCAAGCCAGCACGGATGCTCTCTACTTTAATGAGTTTTACTCTTTCCTTGAGTGTTTGCTTTGGTTCTCCACTTATGTCTGAATCCTTTGCCTCTGTCTAGTACAACCATAGTGTCCTCTGGCCTTGGGGCCCTCTCTGACTGCCCTGCAAGGCTTTCCTGGAATCCCAGGCATGCTGAGCAAACCGTGTCATCTGTTATTTGGGTTGTCGTGGTTATGAGCTAGTCGCTAGCAAGGACCTTATTTTGTTCATGTCTGTAAAACAAAGAAGCGGCCCAATGCTTGCCATGCTATGCACTGACCAAACATTTCTTGAAAATGAATAAAGATTAAACTCTTCAGCCTATGCCATGTTTTTAATGACATTATGGTGATGATGCTAAATAATTCTTACAAATACTGTTGTTTTGAAAAGTCCTTTCAACTAGAGGACTATCGATTGGCCAGATGCACTTTGTTTAATTCTGTTCCCATGATTCCTTTTTTCCATTATTCCCTTTTCTGTGTGTTTCCTATAACACGAAAATAAGAGAAAATTTCCATCTGCTGTGGGAAACATCCAAAAATTCTCCTACCAACAGCTCCCTGTTTAAAAAAAAAAAAAAACATTAGAAAAGAAGGCAAGAAAACAATGTGGATCATGTTTATTTTATTTAAACTCACTTTGTTGTTCTCACTGTTCATCTGTATAGATGTTGGGACCTTAGGGAGGAAGGCCAGAGCCTTCTGTTGCTTGCCTTGGGTGTAAACATGCCTGGGAGCATGGGGCTTGGCTCGCCTCTGAGGTACCCTCCAGGCCACTCTTTCCAGTGCAGAGTTCCAAAGCCACCACATGAATCCATCTCAATATTCTCTTTTGACATTAAGAATAGAGTGGTGAGGAGGATGTAACCTTTCTGGAGGAAGATCACAAATTTTATTTTGTTCCTTGTATCATCTTCTGTTTTCTGAGCTTTTGCTTGACATAGGTGAGAGTTAGCCATTCATAAATTATAGAGCAATTTTTTTTGGTACTGGGGAATGGACCCAGGGCTTTCACATTGAGCTACATCCTCAGTCCTTTTTATTTTATTTTATTTTATTTTATTTTATTTTATTTTATTTTATTTTATTTTATTTTATTTTATATTTTTGAGACAGGAGCTTAAGTTGTGCAGGATGGGCTTAAACTTGTGATCCTCCTGTCTCAGCCTCCCAGAGTGCTGGGATTATAGGCTGCACCACCATAGCTGGCCATTGTACAGCAATTTCTATGCAAAAAATTTCACCTCCATTTAACTTGGGGGAACTACTCTTATTGCAGAGGTTTTACAGCCCAGAAATGGGTGCTCCAGCAGGCAACATATTCCTTATTTAGAATAAACAGACTGTGGAGGACGAATGCCTCTTAGGGTTTACATTTTGCATGTGTAACATGAGTGTGATGTTATCTCCTTCATGTGTGAGGACTCACTGAGCAAAATGAAGTACCCAGCAGAAAGGTGGGGACTTAGTGCTGTAAACCCACTAGATGTAATTTCCCTTCTCATTCAGCAGAAAATTGGAGAGAGAGGACTGGGGTAGCACGAGCTCAATGTTCCCACCATGCATGGCAGTGCTATGGTATGCGGCACAGGAGGCCGAGTGGATGATGATTTTTAAAACATGTAATAGATAATTCAGTTACAGGCATGGGAATAAAGTTACGCTGAAGTCTCCTTTAAAGTGTTGCTTTGGTGCTACCCAGTGAGAGGTCTTTCTCATCTCTGAGGGGAGGTGGGAGTCAGGCAACCTTAACAGGTTTACCTTCTGATTAGTCACTGGCTCTTCATAGAAATGATTAGGTCTTTGGGGTTTTCTGTACTTATTTATGTCATTTCCAGATTTTTCTCACGGTAAATCAATTCTATACCACTGATACAAGTCCGCAACATCTGGGATAAATAGGATTTTTCAGAAGGTCATGTTTGTATCTTTAGAGCAAGGCTACCGAGTATTTGAATCATAACAAACATTCCACTTCTTACAGCAGTGTTTTTATTTTAAGACAGCTAAACCAGGGAGGTGCTTATTTGAAATTCTATTGTGATCATTTTTCAGTGATTAAAATGTACCATTTTCTGAACAGTATCTCTAGTGTGATTTCAGGAAGCCCCTATTCCTATGCCTTCAGAAGAAAACCAATGATCACTGGATTCTTTGGTAATGAACAATTACTCCTTGAACAGAGTGATTGTCAGTGAGGTTAAATTGGGTGGGCCCATTGTCAGATTCTGTGACCTCTAGTGGAGATATAGCCCAAGATATAGGGGGTTTCTTCCTGGGATTTCTACTGGGCTATGGGGAAATCTAATTATAAAGTCCTTTGTCTTTTTCCTAGGCTTTGCCTGAATATTGGATTGGTCGTGAAACACTTGTTTATCCCATCACTACATGATGCGTGTCCATCACTGACACCTCACTATCCATTGAAAAAAGTCAGGTCCCCATCAGAAAACTCTTCTATGTGACACAGTCAACATTTGCTCTGATCTGTCCCTTTCCTACCTATTCAATTTCAGTTTCTTTTTACATTTGTAATTTGTTCTCTGCATGTATCAGATCAGAAATTGCCATGCAAATTGTTGTTTATTGTTGTGTTGTGACTGTGTTATTTCCCCACCTGCTAATCCTTTTTTTCCTTTTCACTCACTCAAATCTTCCCAGCTCTTCATAGCCCAAATGGATCTTTTTTTCCCTATTAGAGTACTAATACATACTATTTTTTTGGCTCCCTTAATCTCTTTATTATTAATAGTTGATATTCACTCATTCTTTTTTTTTTCCTTTTTTTTTTTTTTTTGAGATAGGATTTCACTAGATAGAGCACGCTGGCCTAAAATTTGCAATCCACCTGCCTCAGTCTCCTGAGTATTGGAATTGCAGGTATGTGTCATACATCTGGCTCATTTATTCATTTTTTCAATAAGTATTTACCTAGGATCCACTATGAGTCAGTCACCGTTCAGGTACTCAGTATACCATGGTGAGTAAGACAGAGTATTTACCTCCTTGGAAATTTTATTTCCAAGTTTGAAAGACAGTGTAGAAGCAAGTAGTATAACTTCAGCTTTTTAAACAAATACTACACCTCAGGTTGAAGAATGGGCTATGAGGAAAAAAATAGTCACAAAACAAAAAGGCATGGTAAGGGTTAGAGTGTGACCATGGGAGCAGGGAGGTTTTCCTCCAAGAGAAAGTCATTTAGCAGTTGGACAGAGGCTTCGATTATGAGACAAAATCAACTATGAACCAAACACAAGAGAAGGACGTCCTAGGTAAAGTGGCTAGCAGGTCCCTGAGGCAGGAATATGCTAGAAAGATGAGGGGCGTTGTAGAAAGTGGTGAGGTTAATGTGGGACAGAGTATAGTAGCAGATGTGGTAGGACGGAGCGGATGTGGTAGAGAGCTGAGAGCCTGCAGAACTTTGAGAAAGAGTAGAATCAAGAGCAACTCCGTAGAGCCAAGTGTGAGTGCACGGATGATGATCCCGTTTCCCAGTAGGAAATATTTAGGGAAGGAAATGAATACAGACTTGTGTAGCACTTGGGTTGCTGGATCTGGAAACAAGAGTTTGTTTCTGGACACGTTAAGTGTAGGAACCCTCTCGATATTTTCATATAGCTGAGTAGATAGAATGCTGTGTAAGTCTGTAGATAAGAGGTCAGGCTGTAAGCTTGGAGTCCACTTATAGCCAAAAGTCTGGCTGAAATCACCTAAGAAGACAATGTAGATTGAGAAGAGGCCATTAGAGGTGGGGAAGGAGGACCTAGAAGGGAGACTCTGAACTTGTGGCCACTGCTATGTCCCTTGTATCAGACACTCCATGGCCTGTGTGGCATCTCACAGCCTCACGTGTGCCGGGACTTGTCATGGTGACTGGGGTTGCAATCTTCTTGCAAGTATTTAAATTTCTCCATGAGGGCAGTGGTAGAGATGTGATGTTTTCTTGGAGGGTACAGTCTTGGCAAGATCAATGTTTACCATGCACTTAGTGTTCCAATTTTTTTTTCACGGAGTAGGCACTGCCAGGTTCTTGGGGTGGGGGGATGTGGCTGCTTCATTTCTCAAGGACTGGATCTATAAGTTAGTTAAGAATTCTCAGACCAAGTTTGCTGGCAGTAAACAGACACAGAGAAAAATTATATGATTTATGCACAGCCCAACTGAGTCAGCAGCCGGGCCGAGGGCAGTATTCATTTAAGCATGGGCCAAGGATCGCCAGCCTCTCAGTCACCAGCAATGTTGCTTTTAAAAAATTGCTAACATATGTTAATTGTCTACTAAGTGCTTTACAAGTGGTAACACATAATCATCACTACTCCATAAAATAGGCACTAATATCCCCACTTTACAGATGAGGTCATTGAGACCTGAGAGAGTTCCAGAGACAGTACAGCAGTAGACAGTCTGACTTATGACCAGGACTCTCACACACAATGCACACAGTTGCTGGGACAGAATCTGACAACTGGACATGAGAATAGTCTATACTTGGAAAACTCTCAGGGACATAATCAATTTTTTGACATCCCTAAGCATCTTTCTTTACTAAATTCATTGGTTCCACAGACTGTTCTTGGTAATATTTTGTTAAACATAGGTCACAATTTACTGCATACTTTATCATTTACAGAGACATAAAGCATATAATTGCACACTGAACCAGCTTGCATTGTCTAATATGTTGACAATAATTACCTAGCAACTTAAAGCCTCGCGCCATAGACACTGTCGCAGCCTATTTTCAACGCGAATAATGTATCTTCTTTCCTGTGTTTATGATTTGCCTGCTGAGATCCATAAACAATAATGAAACAGCAGCTGAGGATGTAACTGTGTGGTTGGGCACTTGCCTAGCATACACAAAATCTGGGGTTCAATTTTAAGGACCACACACACACACAGATAGTAAAAAGAAACCAAGGTGTGGCCAGCACGGTGCATGACTCCTTGGTGGTTATTTGCCTTGCTACTTGCAGGGAGGTGACCCCAGGCACATCTCAGCCCCACACTCCTCGGGTTAGAACATGTAAAGCCTTTTGACAGAGAGCCATCAAGAAGACAATGCAGTCTTTAATCTTCACGGATGATTTCAAAACCTTATGAGTGAAAGGGAAATTGAGTTATAGTGGTATTTTTAATTTAAAAAAAAGGGGGAATGAATCTTTCTCAGGTAAGAAAAAGAAAAGAATGTGTTAAATACAAGACTTTTAGATTACTGGTGACAGCATTCAGTACACTCCTTTCTGGTGACAAGGAATCGTGTCTTACTGTCATAGGTCTCCACGCAGACTGACACTGCAATTTGCATCCTCACCATAGGAAGACTGGTTTCACCTGTTTGCAGCTGTTGAACTATGAGTCATCAGTTCAAAGGTTTGTTAAGCAGATTTCCCGGGCAGTTTATCCTACGCTCATTTTCTAATCCCACAATAGAAACCAACAAAGGCTACACACCTGTTGTGTATTGTAGGACAAAACAAAAATCTGAAAACAATTTGGACTAGGAATGAGGCCATTTACTAGGTCTAGGAAGACTGAACATTCGCACTGGGAAGACCATTCATGCGAGGGAGAACTGAAATCTGATTCTTCTTTTCTGAAAAGAAGGAAAAATAAATGAAGTGCAGAATGAGGATAAGGGAGATTAGCAATAGAAAACTGGAAATTGAACTACTAAACCTCGGTCCTGGGTGATAGGATGTCAAATTTAGCAGACAGAGTGGGAGAGAGAGAAAGACAGAGACAGAGACAAGGAGACAGAGAGACAGAGAGAGACAGGGCATGGAGGGAAGGGTTAAAGGAAAAAAAATAACAAAGGAAGAAATATAGGCAGGCTGGAAGCCAAATACAAGATGCCAAATTAAATTTGAATTCCAGATAAACAGCAAAGGATTTTTTTAGTGTAAGTATGCCTCAGGCATTGGATGAAACATACAAAAAATTAGCCACTGCTAATCTGAAATTCAAATTTGAGCAGGGGTCATGGATTTTATCTGGCAGTTTTACTTGAGTAGTGCCTTTTAATCTCAGTTTGAAAAAAAATCCTTTTAGAAAACAGATGTCTTCAGGAAACTGGGTCATGGATTCAACAACATAAATTCTTGCTAATTATGTTGCATAGTGTGATGGGATTATATATATATTTAATATTAATAAACTAGCAATAGTAATGACTTAAAACTTACTTCAATTTTGAGAAACTATTCATTTATTTATTTGGTATGACTTGGAATAAACTGAAAATGGACAATACTGAGTCTAAGATTTATGGATAAGAAAACATCTATCCATTCATCCTCTTACTTGTTTTTGGCCTGTCTTTTTCTGTAGAAGGGCTTGCTGGTAAATATATTTTATTACATTTTATTTTAGTAATTGACAGAATTGCCAGGGACCAGGGATATAGGTCAATGGCACAAGTGCCTTCCTGGCAAGCACAAGGCTATGAGTTCGATTCCTAGTACTCCCCCACCAAAAAAAGAATTGCCACATATAGATACCTTGACTTAGTTTCTTAAGTAATTTTGCATGGTAATAATCTAAATTTAAAGAAGTAATAGACTCAGTCAAGATAAAACAAACTCCAAAAGAAAAAGCAGAGTTGCCGCAACCTTGGAACAACCACATAGAACAATCTGTGGGATCCCAATTTGTCAGGATGGCAATGAACTAGCTCCATAATCCAATCTAGAGACAGAAACTCTAGGCTTAGTGCTGGGTGCTAGGCTGGCGGCAGGAGAAAAGGGGGGAGATGTAGCGTGAAGAAGAAGTAAAGTCTAAGTAAAAGTAGTTCCAAAGTGCAAACTCAGAGGCTAGAAGAAATGAAGCCAAGAGTAGGGGCCCGATAAGGGAAGGCACTTGATCTGATTCGTGTTTAGTGGGGAAAGAGAAGGGTGGCAGAGAAATGAGAAGGATGAGAATGAAGACGAGAAGTGTGTAGACTGACCAATATCTGAGGGGCTGTCCAGTGGAAGAAAATATAACTCATGAATCTGGTTCCAGGGCTAATAAAGCTAAGGTTAATAGACACAGCAGGAGACCAGATCTTGATGTCATGTAGGCAAGAACTTTCTAATTTAGAACTGACTGTGCTGAAGTGGATTGCTACTGGAAATGCGGAGCAGAGGCTGGCTGGCTGTCACCCGGCCTGGGGCAGGGGACTCCTGCCTTAGGGGACAACAGGCCCAGATGCTCCCCAAGGATTTTTCTCACTTTTAAATGTGTTTCAACCCCAAAATGACCACAGAGACCTTGCGTCTGTTACTGATCATTATGCGTACAGTGCCTAGAACAGTGGTTGATGCACAGTAGGGCCCAGTAGAACTACAAGGTCTCAGGGTGCTTTTGGAGGAGGTGGTGCTCACTTGGCACTTAACCTTGGTGTGACATGGAAGAGAAGGGAGTGAAACCAAATTAACACACAGTAGGCATGGGGGGATACTACAGGGCTGGATTTACGAAAGCTACTAATACACAACCCATGTTTACCCATCCATGCCAGCTTAAAAAGAGCTAAATAGGAAAAAGTATACAATTTTAATTGTCAATCTAAAGAAAATAAACCAGCATTTCTTTGGTTCTCTTATTTCCAGCAACCATTACGGTATTATCAACCTCTCAGATTTCTCTCAGATTTCTCTCAGATTTCTCCCCAACAGCTCCTTTCGAGTGTTCTTTTTGTCTTCTGAAGCGATGGCTGTAAGAGCGTATTTGCATTTGGTCCTTTGCTCCTTTGCTCTTCCCTGGTTGTTTTCTCTCCTGCTTTGTCATGCTGTGGTAATGTTTTGTTTTTTTTTTCTCATCTGTTTGTTTTGTTTTTGTAATATTGGGGGCTCAACTAGTGCCTTTTTATTGAGCTACTTCTCCATTCCTTTGACTGACTGATTAGACAGCGTCTTGCTAACTCACTAAATTGCCCCAGTGGGCTTCAACTTGCAATCCTTGTGCCTCAGCCTTCCAGAGTGCTGGGATAGTCGGAGCACACCAGCAGGCCCAGCTGAAGTCTCTGTTTGTATTAGCTCCAGTGATGCCGTAGTTTCCACATGCCCCATCCAAGTACTGTCCTCCAGAACATATTAGTCAGGGTTCTACACACACACACACACATACAGACACACACACACACACACACACACACACACAGAGAATATGAGGGATTGGCTAATGTGACAGTAGAAGCTGCAAAGTCCCACAATCTGCTATTAGCTGGAGACCCCAGAAAGCCAGCACATGGTGGTATTGTCTCTGAGAACCCGGGAGCCAGTGGTGTAAGTCCTTGTCCAAGCCTGAAAGCCGGAGAACCTGGAGTGCTATGTTGGAGGAAGCCTTGAGCATTCTAGGCTCAGGCAGAGGGAGCAAATTCACCCTTCCTTGGCTTCTGCTCTGCTCGGGTGCTCGAAGACCTGACGATGTCTACCTGCCTGGAAGAGGCTGGGTCTTCTCTCTTCAATCTAAATGTGAGCCTTTTCTGAAATACCTTGCCAATGCAGCCAGGAATCGTGAGATACCAGGATTCTGAGGATCCCTTGGTCTCAATGAAGTTCACATAGAAAATTAACCACCACAGGTACCAGAGCTACCCACAGCACTCACCAAAGATGCCCTGCCCAATGCCAGCCTGAATCTGCACTCAAAATACTGGTGTTGAGGAAGTGAGTGAAAGCCTTCAGGGAGAGAACATGGAGTCAGGGGGCAGCAGTAAGAGCAGAAGCCAAGCAGAGAGTGACAGTACCATCACAGGAGCATCCCAAAGAGTCTGCTTCTGGGGATAAGGTGGTACATACTTATGATCCTAGCACTTGGGAGGCTGAGGCAGGAGAATTGCAAAATCAAAGCCAGCATGGGCTACACAGAGAGATCGTATCTCAAAAAACAAACAAACAAAAATCACTAAAACTCCTACATCACACAGTGGGAAAGATATGTACTCTAGAGCTAGACTGGGAGATGTGTTCCTTTAACTACTCAGTGCCTTAGTGTCCATATGCAAAGCAAGGATAATGATAAAATTGTGAAGAGAAAATGCACAAACACAGACAATGCTCAGCTCTGGGAGAGCCTCCTCCTTTTTTAAATTGGAGCCAATTCTGTGGGCCAAAGACCTTCACTTCTCTTCTTTGGCCCTTCTTCCCGTTTTCCTGGCTTTGTGCTGTGTAGTCTTGCAAATAAATGTTGACAGCTGACATACGCTGAGTGGCTTTGTGTTCCTAGCAAGAAAAGAGCCCGACTGCTCCATATTTGAGTTCTCATGTGAATGCAGTTCAGGTTCCCAAGTTGAAATCATCACCACCTAATCTGACAAGCAATGAAGAATCAAGGTTGGGTGTGTGGCCCAGGTAGAGCTCTTGACTAGTATGCGCTCAGGCCTGGGTTTCATCCCAGCACCAAATAAACACAAAAAGCCACATGGTAACTGTTCACACTTATCAAGCACTACTTGTAGTGTAGAGCTATCAGTCATCTAGGGACAAGGCAAACACTCACTACTGACAATGGATTATTTTAATATCTTCACATAGCTGCAGCAGAAGACATGACACAAGTCCCAACATTTAGAGATGGTGGATGTAAGCTGCTTTCTGGTGTGGGAATCATGGATCACAGAGGGAATAGTTGTGTCATCTGCTAGAGACATTTAAAAATTTACATGAAAGTTAATTTTTTCTTTTCCCTGAATGGATTTTGTACTTTAGCCAACACTGGCCTTTTGTACTCTAAGAGGATCTCAAAAAGGGTGTTTAACGTCAAATGTCTTCAGAGGAAATAACTTTCACAATTACGTTTTGAAAGCATGTTGAAAGAACCTACTCTACAGGATATCAAAGGAGAAGTATCTGCTAGTGATGGAAATGTAAACCCAGTATTCAAGAGTGTTAGGGAAACAGGTATATAGGTTTAAAAATCATTAGCATATATCTAATAATTAAGGCAAGTATAGAGTGGAAAGACAAGGGGACAAAGAGGGCCTCTTCCCCCCAAATCCACCATCATCTGCCTGAATTTAAGTGGTAGAGACAAAGGGGATTCCAGAAATCTGCATTTTATTTATTTACTTTTTTCACAGTGCTGGGTAAAGTACTCTACCAGTGAGTTACATACCCAAAGTCTCATCTTTTTTTAAGCATCTCAAGTAATCCTTATGCAAAGAGAGGTCTGAGCCCCACAGAATGGAGGACATTCTTTCCTTAACAGCAAAGGAAAGGATATTGAAAAAGGAGGCATAGAGATGTCTCCTGCCTAATGGTTGTTACTATTTAAAGCTATCATCCTACATCAGTTAGCAGCTTCTGGAACATAAGACTCAAGGACTGTGACATTCCTAAAACCAGTGTAACCTCCAAAAACAAAAGCAAACTAAAGGTTCCTAGTGGGATTGGTCAGTGTTGGTTCTCGTCCCAGCACTGAACTCTGCATCACCAGCCCTAAACCCCCGATCATGCTGGGATTTTGTGTATGTGAGCAACTATGCCATCCTGTGTTCGGGGGATTTCTCAGTAGGGCTTTTCCTTGCTTTGGTTAACCACAGTGCACTGCAGGCAGAGAACTGAGGTGATGACGGACTCAGAGGTGGTATGAAGTAAAACAACATGACTCAACAGAGAGTGGTAAATTGTCACGGAGGCATCCCACCCCCAGGATGGCCTTCATGCTGCCAGGCCTGGGGGGAGGGAGCCTCCTACATTCTCTGCTGTCAGGGAAAGGAAGCCACAAGCACTGTGAGGTTTGAGGGCACCATTAAGCTATAGGCTTCTGATCTCAATATGGTCTTTCTAACTGTTTACAACGATTGTACAAGGCATCAAAGCTGCCCGGAGTTCCAGAGTGCAGTCCTGGGCCCGCTCCAGGGGCTGTGGGACAGGTCCCACTATGTGTCATCCAAAAGAACCTTTCCCTCACAAGAGCTGCCACTGGCCTGGTCCAGACCCAGGGGCAAGGATGTGAGTCATACCATTCCTAACCACGTCCTTCAAACCACTTCTAGGTGTACTCTGCAGTCAGTCCTGCGCCATGTTTTGATTTTTTAAATTTACGGCCTTTTTGTAAGGACCTGCTTTAATGATACACAGCAATTTTGTTTCAATAAGTCCATCTTTTCCCTCAAGTGAATTTGGGAGTGACTTCACAGAACATGATGCTGCTCAGGAGTAACGAATTGCTAGTGCACAGGAATGGTGGGGATTCTTGTCGCGGTGTGTGGTGTAGAGAAGTGACTATTTGGGGTGGCTATGAAGGCTCTAGATTTGCAATAATCCCATGTTTGGCATCATTTTGGAATAAAAATGTTCATAACTTTTTAAAAAATAGTCATAACATGACCCAGCATAGAACAACTGAAGCTGAGTATAACATCACTGGATGTGTGTCCTTCCCTTCCCCCTCTCAGGGAATCAAGCATAAATTTTAACTGGAGAATGATTTACATCTTTCTTTAGGAGAAATGAGTAAGCCTGGGCAGCCTTAGAATCTGCATTTAAAGTAGTCGTGTTATGTATCGTGGGGTCAGCATCTTAAAATTCTTTAGCCTTTGCAGGGAAAAGTATCAGAGAGAGATGATGAAACGTTGAGTATGGTATGTGCACAAGCTTATAAATGTCAGGCAGAAATGTATATGCTTGTTTTTCTTTGTTATACACACTCATTATAAATGTCTCCAAGATCATAGATGTATTATCCTCCACAGACAAGCAGGGTTAACAGCTTAGATATTCTTGAACTTTCAGATACACAACACATGGATGTCCAAGAAACTACTTTCCATAAAAGGCTAGGGAATATACGAATCCCCGGGAAAACACATTCCCCGTGGGAAGGATGAGATAAATGCCTGTAATGGGCTGCATTAAGCATCCTTAGAGACAAGATCCAAACAAGTCAAAATCAACAGCAAGCCGGGAGGCGACGGCAGTGGCAGCTAGACTACATCCTTGCGTCACACCAGAAGCCAGGAGATTTACCGAGCTCCCCATGCAGGCGCATCTGTCCCTTCTTTAAATCCGATTTTCTTACCATCTGTTCCTTTACTCCAGCCTTGGCTGTAAATAAAGTTTGTGCACAGCGATGCATTGTGTTGCCAGGGAGCTCTCTATGCACCTCTAAAACAGTCAGTTCTGGACCGAAAGTCTGTGGGCTTCATTATTCTCCAGTTTCCCTAACAATATATACTGTGAGAGAGTTGAGAGTAATTTTAAAAATTGAATTTTCAACTTCATTTGGTTAACACGGTGCGACGTAGGTATGTGGTTTTGAAAATTCTGTAAGGAAACAACTAGACGAGCTGGGAGGATTTAGCTCTTAGAAAAGGATTTCCCCCGCCTCTAAGAACAGTAAGGACATTGTGAGGGGCAGTGCAGTGGCCTCAGTAAACAGGTCAAGGAGACACTGACCAGCAGCTGCAGTACGAGGGAGCCCGCTGCCTCCATGGGAGTGGGGTGCAGGGCGGAACAGTGGGAGGTCACTTGAATGCGGGTATCTAGGCCTGAGCTCGTTGCTCTGAGAATGTACTGGGGGAGGGATCAGCTGAACCCTGGCCTCCCACTGGGGCTTTCACAGCTATATAATATTTATAATGCACTCTTCCTGGGAGAAACTTGGAGCACTAGACATCCTTGAATGGATCCAGTTAATCTTTTTACTGTCCCAAGAGTGATCAGAGAAGTAGAGAAGAGCACAGGGAAAAAACAAAACCTCCTTATTTAAACCAGTCGCTACCATGGCAAAGGAGAAAAATGACATTCACCCGGCTGAGCATCGACAGGAAGAGTAAACCTTGTGATTCTTCTCCGCTGATGCTCAGAGTCTGGGCAGTGGCATAATTTATTCCCAGAGTGTTTGTTTTGACCACTGCAAGTCATTGAGCACCCCAAGTCTCCCCACAGTGGGGAGAGGACTTGCCTATTTAGGGGGAGGCCTGAAGTAAGCTTGTGGAGAACCTATAGGATGGTTAAATGAGTGAGTACAAAGAGGACAACCGGAATCTGGATTCTTGCTGTCTGTCAGAAGGGAATTACAAATATAGAAAGGAGAGAGTCTAGGGGAATAAACCCAGCAGTGTTAGACTGAAGTGGGGGGTCAGTGTGACTAGCTTCATAGCTTTGGGTAGACATGGATATAGATATCGAAATAGAATATTGGGGACATATTGAAAGGATGCAGAGCTGCCTTAAAGGGGCTCCCACTGGTCAAGTCTGGGCTCTCCAAATATTGCAATAAATGATGATTATTGATTTTTGTTTTATTGTTGTTGTGGTGGTTGTGGTTGACATGAGAGTATTGCTGTGTTTCCCAGGTTGGTCTCCAATACTTGGTGATCTTCCTGCCTCAGCATCCCTAGTAGTTGGGTCTGTAGGCATGTGCCATCAGGATAATGACAATTACTGACACTAACACCATGAGTAAAATAAGGATTCTTGAGTCTACACTGTTAAAAATTAAATGAAAAAATGGAGTAGCAAGGACAGCTGTATCTTACAGAGAAGCCGTAAAGTGTTTGCTGACAAATACTTAGAAGAGACTCGATGGAGAAACCTGTAAGGCATCATCTTTACCAACTGTGAAAATTAAGAAAGCAAGAGGACAAACTGGCACCATGAGCCTCCTGATATGATGAAGGGAGAAGGGAAAAGTCTTGCTTCTGAGTTATTCTTGTTACAAATGCATTAATCATGAAGAAATGTCAGATAAGGCCAAATTGCAAGACATTCTACGAAGTAGCTATGTGGTTCAAAAAATGTCAATGTCACAAAAGAAAAGGAAGAACTGAGCAACTGTTCCAAAATGAAGGAGATTAAAGAAGAAGAATAACTATTTAAAGAGCCTGCATCTGTACAAGATACTACTGGGACAACAGGGAAAATGTGAATGGAGTCAGTGAATTATGTGCTAATGCTGGTTGAATATAGACATTCTTTGTTTAGCAACCAAGTTCAGTTCCTGGGAAATAGGTCATTAAATGAATTGGTCGCTAAATGAGGAATTGCATACATACTGTGTGTATTACAATATTTAGAACAAAGAAGTGGTCTAAGGAAACTCCAGATCGATGACTTTGTTTTTATTTGCATAATTCTTACATGCAGTAGTGTGATATATAACAGAGTATACACTACAGCACAGTACTGAACAGTGCAAGTAGCAAAAATTATAGTACTGTATAAACAAGGTCTATTGTACCAGAAAAAGACATTGAGGCTCTATGAACAAGACGTACAGAATTCTGTCAAAAAAAGTAAGACATATCCTAAGTGGGTCGTAAGTTGAACAGTTGTTAAATAGCTAGGCCGTACCTGAGGAATATCTGTACCGTCTTCTACACACTGGAGGATTAGTGGTGAGGTGGTATCATGCAGGCAACTTCTTATCAAATGTTTTAGGAAAAGGCCACTTTAATGTGTACGTGTGAGTACTCTTTCTATAGAAGGAATGAATCACATGTGATAAAATGGTATCGCTGGTGATCTAGTACTTGGAGTACCTGAGTGCTTAGAGAATACTTGGAGCTCCAAGGACTATTTTTTATTTCTTCTGCAATTTTTATGTAAGTTTTAATTTTCAGAATAAACTATCTTCTCTGAGTCTCTGTCAACATGGGCCAAAGTGAATAAAACTAAGAAGGTCACTTCAAATCAAGTCCACTGTTCGTGGAAAGACAGTTGACATTTGAGGTGCCACGCTTCCTTGTGAGGCCCAGTCCTTGCCCAAGGCTGCTCACCCAAGGGCCGGGGGCAGAGTGACTTGGGACACGGAAATGTGATGGGAGAGCTAGATAAATGACCTATGGTCAAACCGCAGCAGGAGCCAGAAGGCTTCATGGAGGAAGTGGTGTCTGGAGAGGCCCTAGGTGGGATCTGGGGGAGTCTGGTGGGTCTCCTTAGCACGCGATCCCAGGATTTTGGCATTTCTGGGAATCCTGGCTTTGTGTTCTTTTCTGTTATCATCCAGGCTGGGCCATTTCACACCTCTAATGTTTGCTCCCACTGTTCTGCCTGGAATGTGGGCAGTTTATGAGTCTGATTTGATTGTTTTTTGTACTGGGAATTGAACTCATGACCTCACGCTTGCCAGGCAGGTGTTGTGCCCCTGAGCTATATCCCCAGCACATAGTTTATGAGTCTGGAGGAACCATGGCATTCATGTTTCAAGACTTAGCTCATGTTTTTTTCTCTGATTTTGACTAACACACTCCCCTTTATTTTTTTTTAAAGAGAAAAAAAAAAACCAGACAAAACAGAAAAATGGTAGCAACAATACAGAATTGCAAAGGGAAAAAAATAAAAGAATCAAAAACAAACAAACAGACAAAAAAACCCCAAAACAACAATAACAACAAAAAAACAAAAACACTAAGAAATCACTACTTGATATGTTACATACTCTCATCACTGGAAATAGTTGTTCAAGTTACAAAATTAGAACATACAAAGTAGACATTCAAACAATGAGACTGTTAACAGTTCTGTTCAACCATCTAATAGAAACAGTAGTATGGTCATCTATCTTACACACTTAAACTTACGTGCAATTATATCCTTTAGAGCACTTTCTTTTCCTCTCTTTTTTACAGTAGCAATTACACATTTAGGGTTTTATTACTCTTACATTTCTTATTACTTTTTACACTAGAGAAACAATGTGATCACACTCCCCCTTAAATAAAGTACTTTTCTTTCTTTCTTTTTTGGTACTGGGAATCAAACTCACAACCTCGCACTTGCCAGGCAGGCACAGTGCCACTGAGCTACCTCCCCAGCCTGCATGTGTGGCTCTTTATAGCGCTTGTCAGTCTGTCTATGTGTCTTCCAAGCCTTCAGTTTCTGGTGGTTTTTGTATCTTATATCTGGCCACAGTGGGGCTCAATAGTTATTGAAGTATTCAGATTAACCCAAGACTTCCCCAGGCCGTGTTTCTTCTCCTCTTTTCTATTTTTACTACTAGACTAACTGAAGGCTTTCTTGATTCATTAAAAACTGTTCATAGACTTTTATATTTTGAGTAGTGTGAATCCAAATTTTGGGGAAAGATTTCACCTTTATCCTGGTACTGTCAGTGAAGCTAGAGAGAAAGAGGTACTAGCATGTCTAGCACATTTGTAATAGCAACAAGTGACTTAATGGTTACCCTACCAGTGACTTAAATGGTTGGTGGATGACTAAAGCATATATAAATACGTGAACTAATCTTTGAGGTTATGTTAGGAGAGGTACCATAATCACCACAGCTGAGTGTGAGAGCCAACCAAAATTGTTAACTGGTGCTTGGGAGCGTCTTACATCAAACAAGGCACCTACAGAAGGCCAACCCCCTTCTATCCACGGTATTATTATAATTGTAATTAGCAATCACCAACATTCCTCTAAGTACCTTTCATTCAGACACCATAAGCACCCAACAAGGGTCACAAACTATGTAGACAGTTGTCACCTGGCCCATCTGTGACATGAGGCAGCATTTGGGGGCAGAAGGCAGCTGCTGCCTCTGAGGTGGCCCTCCATGAGCCCCAGACTGTTACAGAGGCTCCAGTTACAAGGCCAAATGCAGCCTCTTTTCCTCATGTATTGTGCTTGGAGTTTGAAAGAACATTTTCTGTGAGTCCATTTACTCTGCCCCTTTACTATTTACCATGTATGAGTAGCTGTCTTTTTGGGAGCAGTAAATCTGCTGAAGGATGTCAAGGGATTTCTAAGTAGAAAAGCTTCTCCTTGCTATAGCTAATGAAGGATGACACAGCTGTCCTTTGTCTCACATCCTCTTCACCGGTTTTAAACATTTGTTCACACCAAGTGTTGTTTTGCCCTGGAGGGAGCAGCCTTCTCACCTCCTGCGCAAGGTAGCAGCTGTTGGAAGAGTCTTCCACACCAGATTATTTTAAGACATCTGAAAAGTGGGTGAAAACTAACGCTAGTGACAAATCCTAAAAAAAATAAAAATAAAAAAACACTTTAGAAAAAAGTCAGAATAGCAGTCAAGCCCGGCAGAACAACAACTGGCTCCTCCCAAATCTAGAATTTTACTTGCAGGTCAGAAGCATTTGCAATGTGCTGTCTTGTCAGCCTGTCCTGTCACCGTGTCCTAGGCCGCCTTTAAACAAAGGAGGATACAAATCTCCCATTTTCACGCACGACTTCAAGAGAGTGCTGTTGGCCAATGACGGGACAGCAGAAACATCATTGTCATTACAGTTTCTGGTTTCAGTGATTTCACACTAAAATGGCGAAACAGAAAAGCCTATGGCATGTGTTACATCATTTCAAAATGTGTACTTAGTAGTAAATACCAGCTTGACTCCATAGTTTGTTGATACAACCTAAAGGCAACGTAAAAACAAAACAGCTTTTGCCCGTGTACGTAACGGAGCCGCAGCACATTTCTGTCTTGTAATGCCATAACCGGCACCGCTTTACCCAGTGCAGTAGCTGACAATTGTTCTTGCTCACAATCAGCCTGGCCTTGCACTCCCGGCAGGAACAGGGAGGGCAGTGCTGTCCCCTGCGCTCACAGATGGGGAAACAAAGGCCCAGGGAAGGCGAACAGTAGCTGGGCTTAGAGTGTGGTTCCCATGGTCCTAAATTTAGTCCACCACATCATGACATCTCTCCTGGTTGGGGATTATAATTTTAAAAGTGATTGCTCATGCAGCAAACCATCATGATAAACAATCTCATAATTCATGAGGAAGGAACTAGAAAACCAGAACTAGCAACAAGTGTGTGACGGCTTAAACTTCACCAGCTGGCTTCCTTGGTCCCCAGCCAAGGTGCCCTCTGACATTTAAACTGGCCAAGCACGTGGAAGTTTCTTATCAGTACTCAGAACTGAAAAACTGCCGTGATATTTTAGAGATGCAGAATTTCATTTGGGACCAGGCATATAGCTCAGTGGCACGGCATCTGCCTGGCAGCCACAAGGTCCTGAGTTCAATTCCCTGTGCAAAAAGAAGAATTTAATTTGGGAAGGAAAAGACTGAAGAAAATAAGAAACATGTTCTGAAATGGACTTATATCTTCTTGGCTATAGATCTGAGGAGTGAGAGGCATCAATGTGGCTGAGTGTGGTGGTGTATGCTATCATACAGATTCCTAGGAGGCTGAGTCAGGAAGATCACTAAATTTCAGCCCAGCCCAGGCAACTTAGCAACTTAGTGAGATCTTGTCCCAAAATAAAAAATAAAGAAACAGCAAGGGATGTAGCTTAGTGTGGAAGCCTTGGATTCAATCTCCATTACCATATACACACTTACATGCACAGATGCACACACACACACACACACACACACACACACACAGAGGTATCAGTACTATTAATTAAATATGGTATTTGTTGAGCATTTAATTAATAGTTTTTCTACCTAGTTGTGAGGAATGTAAACAAGTAAGATGCAGCTGGAACAGCAGGCTTTGGCCCCAGGTCAAACCCAGCCTGCTGCCTGTTTCTAGATGGTTCCTGGACTACAAGTGATTTATTTTTAAACTGGTGGGCCCACAAAGCCCTCTCCTTTCTCTTCCTCCTCCTCCTCGTCCTCCTCGTCCTCCTCGTCCTCCTCCTCCTTCTCCTCCTTCTTTTCATTCTTTTGTGTGTGTGTGTGTGTGTGTGCTGGGAATCAGACTCAGGATCTTGCACTTGCCAGGCAGGTACCTAATCCACTGAGCAATATCCCCAGTGCCAGGGTGATTTCTTTTTAAATGGGTGAAAAAAATCAAGAGAAGAACATTATTTTGTAATGCAAAAACTACACAAAATTCAACTTTCGGTGTCTCTAAATAAAAATTTTTTGGAACACAGCCATGCTCACTAATTCCTGTATTATCTATGGCCATGTTCACGCTACGGTGGGCAGCAGAGTTGAGTAGTCATGACAGAGACCATATGCGGCACAAAACTAAAAGCATTTACTATCTAGTCCTTTATCGAAAACGTCCCAGACTACTCTAATGGTGTGCAGGGTGGGGGTCTCCAGTTGAAGAAGCAGAGGACTTTCAAGAAGGCACAAGTGCCTGGTGAAAATAAAGCTTGACACACAGTCAGGTGCAGCGTAAAGGACCGATGTGGGCACTGGGCTGAGTGGGAAAGACCGGCAGTTGTGGCTCATCAACCCGGCTTCATCCCTGGGAGCAATGTGACCTTGAGAAGTTATTTTTTTTCTATGATTTTCATTTTAAAGAGAATAAAACCAAGCAAAATAAAACAGAAAAAGCCAATCAAAACAAAACAGTGTAAGCGACACAAGACTTCAAAACAAGATAATAGGAAATCAACAAATGGTTACCACAATGCCTCTTGTTGTCTTCAAAATAGCCGCCCATGCCTTCAGCAATAGTAAAAATCAAACAAAACAGAACAGAGTAGAACCAATAAAAACAAAACAATGCACACAATAAAGGATTTCAAAACAAGATAATAGTAAATCCAAATTGGCTATCATAATATATCTTGTTATTTTTGAAATAGCTGCCCATGCCATCAGATATAATAAAATCAAACAAGACAGAATAAAATTCAGCCAAACAAAACAATGAAAATCATACAGGACTTAAAAACAAGATAATAGGGAATTAACAATGCCTATCATCTTGAGAAGGGGATTCCCCCATAGATGCTACATTACGTATTGTTATCCTCTGGATAGATGATCAGACTACCAGCCTTAGGCCTACAAAGTCAGTGAATCACTAAACACTACAAGCATTAAGTTGTGTTTTACCTTAATGAGTTATCATCCCAGCCTGTGTTTCTCCAGATCAGCCTGTTGCTTACGGCAGTGGTGGTAGTGGTGGGGTCACCTTGGCTCTTCTTGTCTCCCAACCGATGTGTCAGAAGGGGCTGGCATCTGGTTTTCCCCACAGTAGCCCGTGCAGGGTGCCAACTCGCAGGGAGGGCTTGGCTTCTTGTTGGCTTCTTGCGGTTCTCTGCAGTCGGTGAATGACCTGACCTTGCCAAGTTCTTTAACTTCTCGGTAACTTTCTTCTGGTGTTAAACAGAATGCCTACTTCCCAAAGCTATTGTAAATCTTACAGCAAGACATCATATGCAAAGAAGTTAGCACAGTCCCTGGTTTGGAGCTGGCATCTCATAGAAGTTTGGCAAATCTTTTTTTTGTTACTGTGAATTGAACCCAGGGCCTTGTGCATGCTAGGCAAGAGCTCAGTCACTGAACTATACCTTCAGTACCCCTTCTTACTCACTGTCCTCTTTCCTGGGACAAAATGCTAGACACTCACAATTTAAAGGAGGACAGGTTTATTTTGGCTCATGGTTTTGGAGGTTTAAGTCCACACAGTAGTTGCTGGCTGCAGGGCAGAGGTGACATGGACGAGGGAAAGCTGCTCACTTTATGGCACCCAGGAATCAGTCAAGAGAGGAGCTATGAAGACAATTGTACCCTTCCAGTTCCTGCTCCCTGTGACTACCCCCACCATGACCAGACCCCACTTCCTAATACCCAGCAAGGTGTGGGTACCCCATTACTCAACCACCTTCCACGAGCTTTGCCTCTGAGCACATGAGGCTTGCAGGGGTGGGAATGGGGATCCAGATGTAAACTATGATACCCAATCTTCTCGAATATTTTATTTTGAGAAAGGTTCTTGCCTCAGCCTTAAGGATGGCCTCAACCTTATGGTGCCCCTTCTTCAGCTTCTCAGGTAGCTGAGATTATGGGCCTGTGCCACATGCCCTTCTTAAACGCTTTTACTTTTTATTTTGTAGTATCAGGGATTGAACTCAAGGCCTTCTCACTAAGCTACATTCCCAGATATTTTCTTTTTTTTTAAATTTTGAAGCAGGATCTCACTAAGTCACTAAATTACCCAAGTAATGCTCAAACTTAAGGTCTTCCTGCCTCAGTTTCCTAGAGTTCTGGGATTATAGGCAAATGTCACCATGCCCTGTTTTTAAATTCTTTTGTAAGATGAAATTGAACAATTGAATTCTATAAAGTTATTTAAAAATTGTGCCATAAAAGAACAATAGCACAGAAAAATATTCCTAGTGTGTCCTGTGAGAATAAAAGAACAGTTAAAAATATGTTATCAAACACTCTTAATAACAGGCATTAGAGTCAGAGAGAGGGAGAGAGAGAGAGAGAGAGAAAGAGAGAGAAGCTGCTTGTTAGACATTTACTTTACAGCATAGCATCTTATTTTGGTCACTTCAATGTTACAAGCCTAGAAATTATGTTTTGCTAGTGTATTTGATATGCTTTATAAGAATCTGGTGAAAGTTATTGATCTCTGTTCTTGATAAATGCACAGACCACACATATGCACACACACATTTTTGCATACAACCTCAGGGCTTAATGGATCCCTTGAAGCCCATCCTTGGTATCTAGGTTGAGAATGCCTGCTCCAATTGCCCACTCATTCTTATTAGACCCACAAGATACTGATATATGAGCCCAAATGCAAAATTACTAATTTATGAAGAAGAAATAATGTCAAGTGGACTAAAACCCTTATATTGGCCGATCAGCTCATTATCTTGCTCTGTAGAAGCTACACAGACAGCCAAAGCACAATTAAAAGTGAGTCTGGAATCATAGCAAGGGAATTGAGGAATGGTCTTAATGGCTCTTGTTGCCTAGGATAGTCAGATGCCTCCCTTTCGGCTGCAGAAATAATTCCTGCCAAGGACACTACAACAGCCAGTCTGGGCCTTCTCTTGTAGACAGTTCTCGTTTTCCTCTCTCTCTTTTGTTTTTTATTGATTATACAGACTAATGGGTTTCATATTGGCAGATTTGCATATGCACATAAAAGACTGATCATTTTCACCTTCTTGTCAGCCCCTTCCCCACCCTTCCTTTTATTTCATGTGTTTTGGGTTTCAGTCTCTTCTGAGCAGAGCCATCCTCCCTGTTACCCCTCCTTACACCCCTCCTCACATGAAGAGGTGGAGGCTGACCTCCTGGTGCCACCCCTGCAGCAGGCAGCGCAGAACAGGCACCGAGAGCCCACACTCCAGCAGACTAATTTTCTGACATCTAGTCTCATCTGTTAGGAAATGCCAACCATACATGGGTTCCAACTTAAGATGCTTTTTTAATGTTGATTTTTCATGATTTCCTTTTCGGAAAGGAACCTTGATCTTCAATTTAAGAGGCTCTTACTGCCATAGTCTGAATGTCGAATGTCCCCCAGATACCCATATGTTGAAGACTGGGTTCCAAAGGTGGCCTTATTGGGAGGTGGCGGTCCTTTAGGGAGCGGGGCCTTATGGAAGGATCTTAGATTATTGCGGGTGTGCCCTCAAAGGGGACTGTGGTGTCCTCATCCCTCCCTTTCCCCTTCTGGTTGGCGAGGCGAGCACCTCTCTCTGCTACACATTCCTACTGGGATGTGTTGTTGTCTCACAATAGGCCCACACTGATGAGGCCAAGTGACAGCAACGGGACCCTCCCCAAACTATGAGCCAGAATAAGCCGCTTCTCTTTAGCAGTTAATGCTCTTCCTTATTTCATTGTAGTGGAGAGAAGCTCAGTGACACACTTCCTCCCCCACCTCTTCCCCTCCTGCTGTCCATGCAGGTGACAGAAGGGGCAAGACCCGTGGTGCTTCCCCCTCTCCTCAATTCCTTTCACTTTGAAATAGCTTAAGATGTACAAGAAGCTTCAAAAATAGCACAAAATATTTCCATGTATACTTTGCCCAACTTCCCCCAATGAAACTGCCTTACGTAACCGCAGTACAGGGCCAAACTGGGAAATTACAAAGGTCTAATACGACTAACTCAGGTTTAGACCTCATTCTGGTCTCATTAGTGTTTACATGCTCTTCGTGTGTGTGCGTGTGTGTGTGTGTGTTGTGTTGTTCTGTGAGAGTTTAGCTCAATCCCACAGTCAGAATGCATGAAGAAACTCCTTCATGTTACCGTTGAATAATGACAGAAATCTTAGTTCATAATTTTGCCGAAATTCCTATGCAAATGACCTCGGGGACAACAGCTGTGACCTCATGAACCTTTTTTCTGGGGGGGGGGTATATGCGTTTAGTATTTATAAAACCACAACAATATTTTTTTTAAAACTCTGTGTTGGGCTTGATTTCTGAATCTCACATATTTTTTTGTCACTTGGCAACTTTTAAAGATGAATATTCTTACTAGTCTACAAGGCTTTTTGAAAAAGTTAAAATTTCTGACCATAGTCTCTTTGACTATAGATGCATAACAGAAAATATTCTTATGGATAAAGTCTGGGATAGGGGGCTGGGGATTCAGCTCAGCCGCATAAGCGCCTGCCTTACAAACACGTGGTTGTGAGTTTGAGCCCCGATACCGATAAAAAAAAAGTCTGGGATGGGTAGTTGCAAACACAGCCGTACACTCATTCTGCCTCTTTGGGTCCCAAGGCTTTCTATGATCTCATTTCACCCCACTTTTCCACTTAATGCTTTTCATGTGGACACATTTAGGGTCAATATGACCTTCTGGAAAATACCACCTGAGGTTACACTCCTCTGAAATCTACTTTTGGGGAGGTCAGTTCCCTGTGAATCTGCTGAGCTATAAATTGCTGTTAATCTTGGGGTTTGTGTAAGTACCTTTGCATGACTAACCTCTGAGAGTTTGGAAACTAAATGGTTATTGGAGCCAATCTGATGAGCTAAGTGTTTTAAGTAAATAAATAATGACATGTGCATATTGAGTATAAATGTCATAAATGGTAATTTATTATTACTTTAGAGAACAAAGCATGATTCAACCTATGAAAATGTAGTTTAAACATTAACAAGGACCGGATTAATTTGAGTAAAAAATCCTGGGAGTTGATAAGACAAAAATTTAGAGGATACTTGTCCTAAGGGTTAGTGAGGAGAAAGTAGCTCACAATTGCATTGTGGGAAAGTAAAATGAAAAAGCCGCTTTTTAAAACAATGGATATTTAAGAGATTAAAAATCAAACCACCTGGCAATTCTTTTTTTATCTGTCTAAGAGAAATGCAAACGTGACCACTGAAGAATCAGGAGAATGTTCATAGTAGTATTTTTCATAATCACTGAAAGCTAGAGATGATCTAAACATTTAGCAACTGATAAATGGAAACATAAAAGGTGGCATAGCCACAAAACAGAATGCTGCCTAGAAATAAAAATGGAATAAGCTAGTTCTACATGCTATGTCACGGCTGAACCATGTGATGTACAAAATAAGTTAGATAGAAGAGACCACATAGAATACGAATCCATTTGTATAAAATATCTAGAAAAGGAAAATTTATACATTAAACAGTGATTAGTGACTGCCTGCTCCTAGGGATGGGCAGAGGGATGAGGGTACAAAGGTTAGGGCATAATGAAGATGTTCTAGGACTGAATAACAGTGACAGCTGCATGACTTGGTAAATTTACTCAAAAATAATTGAATTAGACACTTGAAGTGGGTAGATATTTTGATATGTTTACTACATCTTGATGACGCTTTTTTATTTTTCAAGGAAAAATTGATGCATATTTTTCAGGAAGGCAGAAGGAGTGGGAGTAGGCAAGCACCTTGGAAAGCAGGCCCACAATGAGGACTTTTTAACATCCCAAACTGTGACCTAGCACTCCCTAGGCACCACCTCCTCGCTGGAGTTCTTCTCTTCAGAAGGGGCTCTTTCCTTCCAGCTGCAGCTAGGGGCGAGAAGACACTTTTAGTTCTGGTTGGTGCCTGAAAGGAAGGAGCACCACTTCTATTTTCCCACACTGCTCTCTGCTTCCCCGAAGGGTCAATGCTGCAGACTCCTGATGGAAAAGCATGCTGGGAGCAAGACAAGCATATCTGTAAGTAATTCCATACAGGGCCAGTTTGGCCCAAGGAATGGGAAAGAAATGTTGGCAGGAGCAACACGAGACAAGAGGTTAAATCCTCTTGAGATCTGATTCATTTGGGGACTATCAACATGACAGCCTACTATACTTGCTAAGCCTTAGTGTTTTCATCTGTAAAATGAGGGTGCCAAGATTTTTATGGAGAATAAATGAGGTAATGTGAGTAAAGCACCCATCATAATGTCTGGAATTTAGAAATCAATGGCTCTGGTTTTTTCACTAACCTTAGTACTGTTGTTGCTATTGGATGTTTCCCTCAGCATTTATCAGAGAGAAATGTGAGACTGAAAAACAGGACACTGAGAAAAGCTTCTTTTGAGAAAACAGTGGACAGATAAAAGTTTACTCAACTGAAGGGTCAGTGGAGAAGAATATTGCAAATGAGAGAAGAATGCATGCCACAGCCCTGAGCTTGAGGCAAATGTGGTGCCTTCCTCAGTCATGAGAGCAGATGACTGTTCAGTGGTAGCACTGTAACCCTGGTGATAGTCTCAGGGTATTATGAGAGCGCTGATGTTTAACATTTACAGGGCCCACCACAAAGACCGAGAGGGAGGCCCATATACTATGTGTGTAAGTATTTTAAAATGCTAAACCAAGCTATGACAGTTAAAAGTCAACTTGATTGTTTTAAGAAACACTTAAGGGATTAGTAAAGCCCAGCTGTGGGTGTGTGTAAATGGGTCATAGAGATGTGGCCTTGGGGTCTGTATTTCATCCCAAATCCCTCCTCTCCAGCCCTGTTCCCCTGCTCTGCTTCCTGACTGGCATGAACTATTGCTCTATCATGCTCATCCACCATGATGTGTCTGCTTTGGAGCCATGGATTACCTCCCTGGAAACCCTAAGCCAGACTAAACCTCACCTCCTTTAAATTGTGGGTGTTGGGTATTGTGTTCCAGTGATAGGAAATCTGCCTAATATACTATCAAATTATAATAAACTATGTTCTATCCCCTTAAATTATCAGAGACATGCCTGGCTTACACTTATTGGCTTCCCAATTCCAGTACCATCCTGACTCCAACTTCTTTTTTTTTCTTTTATAGAAAAAAAGTAAATCAAAATTTCATAACAAGATAGTAGGTGAATAACAATAGTTAAAATATTGGTTATTGTAATCTTTAAAGTAGTTACTCAGAGTAAATGATAGGGGTATAAAATCCAGTTTCATCCTGTATTAGAGAGTCGAGTGCAAATATGTATGGACTTCTCCCCAGCAACAAGTGGCCGTGACTCCGTCACTCATAGGCACCCTGCAGGCCCCTTCATCAGCTGTGTGGCCACATTCAGGATGGACTCTTTCAGAAGAGGACTCTATTGTCTTTGTCTTCATCTTCATTTTCATCTCTTCCTCCTCCTCCTCTCTTTTTCCTCCTTCTTTTGTGGTGCTGGAGATCAAACCCAGGACCAGCAGCATGTGAGGTAAGTGGTCTATTACTGAGCTGTACTTGTGGCCTGTGTGAAATCTTTTAAGATTTTGACCGAGGGTCTTACTAACTTATCCATGCTACCTTGAACTTGTGATCCTCCTGCCTCAGCATCCCAAGTTCTGGGGTTACAGTTTTTACCACCATATGCAGCTATTTTTTTCTGGTATGTGCATGCATATGTGTAAATTTACACATATATACATACATTACTGTGAAAATTATAATTGTCCATTTATTTTGTTTGGTGTTTGTTTATTGCAGTACAAGGGATTGAGCCCAAGGTCCTTGCATTAAGCTACCTCCCCAGCCCTTTTTACTTTTTATTTTGTGACAGGACCTTGCTAATTTTCCTAGGCAGGACTTTAACTTGCCACAGTCTCCCCCAAGTGCTGGGATTACAGGTGTGCACCATCAGGCCAGACTATAATTGTCCATCAGTATGTGAAAGCCCAAGGGGAAAAAGTGTATGATGGAAAGTTTAAATGCACTACAGAGAGCCAGGAAGCCTTGAATGTTTAAATATATCCATTTCTGTCATTTGGCCCTGGGGGAAACAGCGATGTCAGGAATGAACTACTGTACTAATTACCAGCAACATCCTGGAAGAGACTGGGAGAGCCCGTGTGAGGAGGGACGTGGGGACAGACACATGACCCATCTGCTGAGAATGCTTAGCAGCTTGGTCCAAGAGCCCTTGGAAGAACCAGGCAGCCCCTTAGGGAATTTTCTCCTAATTCTTCTTGCCCAATCCAAGTCCCACAAAGAAAGGGTCTTGGATAAAGATAAATAAGGCCAAATATCTGCATTAGCAGGGAAGGAGAAGAAAAAAAATGAACTGTAGGGGCTGCCAATTTGGAAGACTGGGGAACTGAGCATGAGAGAAGGAGAGGGGAGGCAAAGCCACACCAAGATATTCATGCAAGAAGCATTTCCTATTTTTATTACTGTGTCAACAACAGTAAATTTTTACTGAGCGCTCACTATGTGTCCCGCAGTGCAAAGGCTCACAGCTGTGGCTCAGTGAGGACCACAGAACCCTGCATTACTATCCTACTCCGACAGCGAGGACAAAGAGGCTTAAAGAGGTTGGGTTCAAGGTGTTAGGGGAGAGGATGGGTTTGTTTTTGGACCCAGTGAATTTTGGCTGACATCAGTTCTAAAAGACAATAAAAATGTCAGAAATTAGACCTGGGCGCAGTTGGTGCACACCTTTAGTCACGGTCTCTTAGGAAGCTGAGGCAGAAAGAGAATGACTTGGGCCCAGGAGCTGAAGACCAGCCTGGTGGAAATAGTGATTCCCATCTCAACCATGCCACAGAACAATCAGAAGCTGAATCGAGAGGATGATCAGAGAAATATGGATACAGAACATGCAGATTTCCACTGTATAACCACTTATTGCTTTTGAGTTTTGATCTTATAAATGTACTATCTTTAAATAAATAAAAAAGTTTAAGAAATCAAACATTAATGTTAAAGTCATGATTGAAAAGGTAGTTTGGCGAGTCAGGTGGGGTTGAAGTAGAGGTGTGTGGGAAACTTCCAGGAATGGGGCACAGTAGCAATCCAGCAGACCAAGATGAGAGAGTTTCGGTTAGTTTTTGTTTTAATCAACTAATCAAAGACAAGCTTCATATTGTACTTTCTTGGGCTACAATTTATACTCTCAAGAGTTAAGAGTTAACTCTGGACTTGTAGAAGTATTTAGAAGGCACTAGGAGAAGTTCTTATCACCTAAGCAATTTAAGAAAAACCTTTATTCTGTGGGGAAATCTGGAATAAACCTGAGTTTTGCTAGTGTTAGAAATGTGCAGTGATCATTCCTGGTCCCCTTTCTCCTGGGAGCCAAAGCATCAGGCATTCTGATAAGAGCCCAAGGCAGATAACCAATTACGCATCATTTGATTTCTTTAATGCTTCCTGGGCCAGGTAGGGTTATTAAACGTTTTGCGTTTTATCTGTACCCACTGCCAGCCAAGGTTCTGTCTGAGTGCCTGGAAGGATAACCCAGCCCTCCTAGGTTCCTGGCCCACTGCTCTTGGCAGCAAATAAAGGATGAGTGGATTGGGGGAGGGGTGCCTTTTGGACAAAGGGCTGTCCCAGGGGGAGAGATACCTGAAAACCACAGAACTCTAAAGCTGGAGGGACTTAGCCATAAAGTAGGGCAGTGGTTTCCAGCACACACCTCCAGCCTCTGGAACATCCCCAGGGTTTAGTTTAGGTCTAGTTTAGGTCTGGGTGGGCCCCGAGAGCTTGCATTTCTGACAAGATGGACACATTCAGGGTGGTATGGCTGTAGAGGAGTTTGCCTTCTAACAACCTTCCAGGGCCGCGGAAAGCCAGCATACCAGTAGTCATCTGGGGGGTAGGACTGAGCTCCTAGGTCTTATTTTCGGGATCGTAATAACAATTTTTAAAATTCTGCCTTCAAGCCCGCATGTCCATCATTTCCACCACCTGAATGCTCTCGGGCCATCCACCCACCATGGTCCTGGTACCTAAGGGACGGTCCCATCCCCAGCTCATCATAGTAGAAGGGACAGGTGAAGTTGACCAGATTTCCATGAAAGAAAGAAAAAACTGCACAGTTGGTGAGTTCCTATACACACCACTATCCCTGGGCTCCCTGACGAAAGGCACAATTGGTTTGCTCTGATGTTTGCCTGTATAAGTCCAAAGTAGAACACCCGCTCACAAGTAAATGTTTGTCATTTTGACTTCAAATTACATTATCTGATTAAAAAGAAACAAACATGTACCACATCCTTGATTTCACCATTATGCAAAAAAAATTATGCCAGCTATTTAGCTCAAGTGACTTTAAAAAATGTAAACATGTTTGATTTTTAGCAGCAAATATAGGTGACTCCAAATCATAAAGAAATGACACTATCATTTTGGATTCCTCTAAGGTGTAACGTAAGGGAAATTCTTCTCAACACTTAGCAATTTATGACAAATATTAGAATTCAGACACTAAATAGAACAGGCTGAGCTGGAATGTCTAACGCAGTGGTTCTTCCTGGGTGTGATGGTGCCCTGCTGCAATCCTAGCACTGAGGAGGCTGAGGCAGGAGGATCACAAGTATCAGAGTGGCCAAGGTTATATAGCAAGACCTTATCTCAAACAGAAAAACAAAAACAAAAAACCCCAAGTAATGTATTTGTTCCTGAACTATGTAGCACTGTCTCCCAAAGTATCATCTGGCACGGGTGACAGTGTTTCCCTAACTGTCACAATAGGGTAGGGTGGAAAGCAGTGAACAGAGAGAGGTGGCTTTGTTAAGTGCCTCACCGTCATGGAACAGCGCACGCAGCATGACTTGTCTCGCCCAGAAAACCACACGTGTCCCGTGGAGAAAGAATGAAAGGGTCTCTCTTGGGCATTCAGAGTTGGACGGCTGTGCCAACTGGTGTGACTGCTCTCTTGAACCTCAGAGCTGTGACCTTAGAGTTGTGGGTTGTGGCCACTGCTCCCTTTAGGGAATAGAGAGAGCCAGTCTGCAGTGCAGGAAGACTGCTATGGATGCAGACAAGAAACAAGGAACAGTGACAGAGTGAGGGTCTTGCCACATCTTTGTACACTGCCCTGAGGCTGATGGACGAGGCTGCTCCTGGCTCCTGGCCCACCCGGCCCTGACTGCTGAACTGCCTTCCCCTGCACACGGACCCAGAGTGAGCGGAAGGGAAGGAGGCAGAGGAAACGCTGGGCAGCAAGTGATAAAGAATGCGCTAGAGCCTGAGCAGGCACTGTGAAGGGGCGGAGTGGCACGGGTTTGAAGTTATCGATTTAGGGCTCTCACTGAGCTGTGGCATGAGGCTGTTCTAGAGTAGACTTTAATGCCAGGAGTGCTTGTATAGACTAGAGGTCAGTTAAGGGAATATCTGCAAGCTGAAAAGAAAGTCACTTTATTTAAAAAGAAAATAAGACAAAACAAAAAAATTGCTGGGTGTGGTGGCACACTTGTGTAATTCCAGCACTCGGGAGGCTGAGGCGGGACGATCACTGTGAGTTTGAGGCCAGCCTGGGCTATGTAGCAAGACCCTATCTTAAAAGGAAAAAAAAAAAAAACCAGAGCAAAGCACTGACACTCAAAAGAAAGTATCTGTAGAAACATTAGTCTTGTTGCAGAACTAGATTGTACTAGACTGTGGCCTGTTTAAGGATCTCAGGTCTGTGTGGGGAGCAGAGGGCTTCATTCTTGCTGCTCCTGAAGCCAGATGAGCTACAGCAGGAAGTAGTGGTCAGCGGTGTCTTTCTGTGGGCTGGTCCTTAATGGGTGGCTATGGCTTCTCTAAATGAAACGGAAAAGGAAGCATTTCTGGTTTTTCTGGCCAGCAAATCATCTAACGATCTCAGGAGAATGGCTGCAGAAGAGGTATCCCCATTGTCACCTGTCACGACAGGCGAGGGCAGCGTGGTGGATGGCAATGTTGTTCTCAGCCCTGCAGAGACAGCATGGTGTGGGTGTGCAGCTGAGTTTTCCTTGCACAGCTTCTGTCCCAGGCTCTTTTTTTTCCTGATGGTATTAGGGATTGAATCAAAGGCCTTCACACTGAGCTGCATTCCGCAGCCTTTTTCACTTTGAAACAGGGTCTTGGTAAGTCAGTAAATTGCCCAAACTGGTTCAAACTTGGCAATCCTCCTGCCTCAGCCTCCCAGGGTGCTGGGGTTACAGACACGTGCCGTCACACCTGGCTTCCATCCCAGTCTCATTTTTTCTTGGATTTCAAAGAGGATGCTGCGCTTCCTGAGACCCATTCCCAGAACTTCTCACCACTGACCTCTCGCTTGGCACGTCCTCCGCCATCACCCCCTCAGCAGAGCGCCCTCGTCCTACATGTCTGAACCTAGCACAGGCTTTGGAACGCACTGCTTTAAAACTTGATTGTTCCAAAACTGTATCTCGAGTTCAGGAGCGGAAACATTAAACAAATAATAATAAGGCAAAATCAAGTCTTGTGGAATACTGTTCTGGTTAACCCACACAGGGATGGAAAGAAGTCATTTCTCATGGTCAGAGGTCCCAGCCACAGGATCTCACTGACTCAGTGGCTGTTGGTTTTGAACCTTGCTACGACTAAACAGCTCTGGAGAAACGGGAAGAAAACTGCCTGCCACTGGAGCAATCAGTAAATAATAGCTCAGCAGAACTGAAGCAGGCCCCAGTTCTCATCCTGGGCTTTGTTTTTTAACACTTGTTGCAGAAGAAGACTGAAGGACTGACTTATCTCTAAGGTTTCCTACATCTCTAAAAGCTAGGAGAAACAACATGTCTTGAGGTGCAGCTGGTAGCCTGGGCCATTTCTCATGCTTTTGCCCAACTAGTAGGGAGTCGCCCTCCGGCCCCTCTGCAGCCCAGCCCGTTAGCTCTCACGCGCATGCGCCCAGTCCACGCGCTCCAGCCCCCTGGAGTCCGCGCCTTGCTCCTCCCCTAGCTGGGATGTTTTCCTTCTACACTTTGCAAACTTGGTTCCACCTTTTCACTGGGGCCACAGCTGAAAAGTCTCTTTAGACGTCTGCCTTGACTTCTAATCGGGAGAGCCATCTCTCCAGCCCAACAGTCCCATTACATCATCCTGTTTATTTCTATTCAGTGCCTTTCGCAACACATAGCTGTCTTCTGTGTTTACCGGTTTGCTGCCTCTTTCTTCCCTGAGCTAACAGACTCTATAAGGGCAGGTAATTTGCCCATAGTTTTCTTCATTGTATCTGTAGAATCCATTTAATGTCTTTTCTAAAATAGAAGATCTGGTTTTTCCTCTGAGAGGATCAGCCCTTTACTGGGAACTGGCTTGCTGAACCAGATATGGCCTGGATTTGAGCCCTTCCTTGTTCCTTGATAAGGTACGCTGTCCAACTGTGTGTCTTTTCCCTGTCCAGAATCTAGGTTTCTGGCAGAATACAGAAATTTCATATTGGTTGGATGAATAAATCAATTTGATTGAAGTATAATTTATTTACAGAAAAATGCATCACTTTTACTGATCAGTTCAATTAATCTTGACAAATGCATGAGCCCAGACAGGTAACCACCAACATGATCAAGATACTGAAATTCTATCATCCCCAGAACTTCCTTCTTTCCTCCCATGCTCCTCCTGGCTACAAGCAATCATAAAAATCATTTAATGTTAGCTATATCTCACCTCTTTCCAAAAGACTTTTTAAAGGGATTTAAAGGGGGATAAATATACCAAAATCATTAAAAGGAGGAGGAAAAGAGAAAAAAACAAGCTCAAGAGGTGAAAGGCAGATGGCAGCCAGCCCAACCCTTAAAGGTCGATGGAGCATCGGTGATGGGTCTCAATAGTCAAGGTGCGGCTGCAAGCTCCAGAGAGCCAGGTCAAGCCTGAAAAGTGTACAGCAAGTCCCCAACTTGAGAAGGAGTTCAGATCGCTTCTTGGCCTTTTGGCCAAGATTAGGTGTGGAGGACTTCCGTTCTGGGAGCGTGGTCTTAGTCGGATTGCTTCATAAGTCTGACAAAGACAGTCACCTACGTGTTTGGCACAAACATACACTGTGTATTGGTTTGTGCTTCCTAGCTGTCCCCACCACATTACTGCTGATTTTCCTCCTGCATCTGGACATCCTGGGACCTGATTGAGCACCGTGCTACTGTACACCATCGTACTGTACAGTACGCACACAACAGCACCACTGTGACAATGTCTGGCAGGCAGGTGAGCCACTTCTGTGATCTGTTCACATCTCTGAATGTTTGTAAAGCGAAGTCTCTTTGTATCTGTGAAAGTTTGCAACTCAAATGTTCGTAAGTCAGGGACTTATTTTACTTAAATCATCATTAGGGAGGAAGAAGCACACTGTTTTAGGAGGGGAGACAAAGCTTCTCTAGTACTAACATCCGGGAAGCTTATCGTGCAGGGCAACAGCCAGAAGCCTCTAGGGATGTTCTGACCGTGTCCTTAATGATGCTGCATTTCACAGCAAGTGCAGCAGGAATATTCACTCATTATGTCTCAACAGTCTTCCATAAACATTCCTACAGCAAACTTTAACATATCTTCCCTTAATAAAAGGCTCTCAATTGGGCTTTGCAGAGAATTGGGGAAAAAATAATTCCAAATGCTCTTCTCCGGTGGAAGTCTAGGGCTCAGGATTTGCCCCCTTATGGGCAGAGCCATTTGCTTTGAAACCTAGGTGAGCATGTGGGAGGGGGAATGTTTGGTTAGCAAACTTGAAAGGGCCTGGACAGGATCCCTGTGTAGATCAAAGTCCTCCCCATCCTGCCTGGAGCTGGGCTCTGGGTGTGGGGGAGGCATCTGAGGAAAAGCCAGGATTTTCTTTAGGAACTAGTTTGGGCGCCGGGCCAGCATGAGTCAGGACTCAGCTGAGATGCCGCACTTGCACACAGTGGCATTAACACTTTAATACGAAGTACGTTGTGGCAGCGTTGACAGCTGCTCACTGCAGCCCCATAGATTTCTTAGTAATGTCCTTGGGAGACTGCCGTCTGAGCCCCATCTCCCTTGCCTCGGGACGGACGCACTCAACAGGTCCTAAAACCAAGCCCCACCCCTTTCCCTGCTGGATTCTGAATCGATTTAGAAATCAGGGAGAAGGTTAAGGCCTTTGCTACAGCAGCAACCACCCAAGGATGGTTGGGAAATATGGCTCATGTCTGTGGGCAAGTGAGCTTCCCTGGTGTGCCGGTCCCTCCCACCCTGTCACAGGCCGTGCCTGGGCAGCACAGGCTTCTGGAAGAAGAACAAAGAGGAAGCAACAACTCCTGCTTCCCTTGCTCCAAAGTGTAGAGAGACGTGGAGGAAGGACACAGTCAGTCGGGGAGCCTGGGCACCCTTGCCGGGATTCACCTCCACTTTCCCCAGTGAGAAGGGTCGCCCCCCTCATGCAGGATAGTTTATTTCCTCAGTGTCTGCTGAGATAAATTTGCTACAAGACCATGACTGAAGGGACTGGATTTGATACTGACCATTCACATATTGGTGACAATCTGCCGTAGACAATAATTTTTGGGTAACACCACTTGTTCTTTTCGAAGTGAGTAAATACCAACAATACTTTCTTCTTTCTACTTTTTCATATTAGACTACATCAGCTGTTAATTATGGCAGGGGTGTGTCAACATTGTCTTGCAGTGGTATCAACCACTAAGGTCTATATTAAAAGAAAGGGGGAGTCCCGGGTGCACCCTTGTTTTGCACTAGTTAATATTTGTCCTGAAGGTCATTCTGGTCACTCCTTAACTCAGGGGTGGCATTATAAGAGAGGTTTTGCAAGAGTACTAAAAACAGTGGTCTCCGTGTGCTCATGTTACTTTGTCTGCAGTTAGTTCTGGCCCATGGTGTGCTGGTAAATGCATACAAAATGGCTCTTTGAAATAAAGGCCTGATTTGTAGTGTTTTCTACTTGCCAATTATTATGGGGCCAATTCTCCCTCCACAGCTAATTTCAAGCTGCTGATATGATATTACTTTATTTATTTATTTATTTCATTAGACAGGGCTTACATTCTGGTCTTGAACTCACTATGTAGCCCAGGCTGGCCTTGAACTCACAGCAATTCAACTGCCTCTGTCTTCTGACTGCTGGGATTGTAGGTTTGCATCACCATGCCTAGATGAAACAATTACTTCTACTCTTTTTTTTTTTTTTCCGTACTGGGGATCAAACTCACGACCTCATGCTTGCCAGCAGGTGTTTACTGTGCTGCGCTAAACCCGCGGCCCTGATGTGATATTACTACATGGGGAACTGGGAAGAGAACCCACTAACACACTACTATATATTTCCGTAACATAGATACAAGAGGCTCAAATAATCTGAAGATAATAAATATGAAATACAAGTAGAATAGAAAAGTTATACATTTTTGAATATTCACTATACATGTTTTAATGTAATTTATTTATAAGCTCATATATTTTAATCTTTAGAAAAGGATATTTTTAACACTTTACCAAATTCTAGAAAATTTAAAGATCAGCTCTCATGAGCCAGTATAAATCATTTCCAGCATACCACTGATTCTAGTCAATGTAATTAAAGGTCAAGGAAAGGTCGAGTTCCCCACAAGGCCGAAAACCATCAATCATTGGTCAATATTGCAAAGTCAGCATTGGACAGAGCCCTGAGCCTGTCTTTTTTTAGAAAAAGCTTAATGTTTTGATGCGCTATATGGCAAATGTAACAAGCCTAGAATTTCAAGAGAGTAAAGAAGATTTTTCTGCTTGAAAAAATAAAATAAATTCTACCTTGAGTCAACCTAGAGGGAGGGACAAGTTGACAAGGAGCTGAGCCATCTGTTAGACGCACTGACAATGTTAATGACAACTTTTTTGACGTTTGGATGTCACATCTGAGCCTTGAGGTTTATGCGGTCTTGTGGTGTCGCATCAGGAGCCTTGCAGCTGAAGAGGCCACGGAGACTGTATGATGATGTCCAGGTGTGTGGTGACAAGGGCCCAAGCAGGGGAGGGAGAGGAAATGTCCCTCGCCTCTTCTGTCAGACAGAGCAGGAGCCTTCTCATGATCGCAACCTGGAAATGCTCCCATCTGACTTGAAAAGGGACTCTTCCTCCAGCAGATGCTCAGCACGTGGAGACGATGGTAGCAGAATGACACATTTACGTTTCTTCATTCTTTCAGAAAAGAGGTGACGTGACTTTGCCTGTAGCACGTGCTGTGCGGATTGAAGAGAGAAGCGCCTGTGGAGTTTGCACTCCAACAAGTGGTTTCGCCACCTTGGACAAATCACTTGACCTCTCCCAGCCCATCTCCCTCTCTGCATCTGGGGTGTACCCAGTCAGCGTGAGCAGCAAGTGGGACCATGCAAGTGCCAACGCCTTAAAACCAGTGTGTTAGAGGGTGTGGTGGCGCACACCTGTAGTCCCAACACTCTGGGATGCTGAGGTAGGAGCGTTTTAAGTTTGAGTCAAGCCTGACCAATTTAGCCAGACCCTGTCTCAAAATTAAAATCAAAATCAAAATCAAAATCAAAAGACTGGAGTTGTAGCTTGGGCAAAGGCCTGCACTGCAGGGCCCCAGTCCTGCAAAAACAAGCAAACAGAAGAAATATGTGGCTTTTACAAATAGGTTTTCCCTTCTTTTCTCCCTGAACACCACGGATACCAGAGCATCACTGTTACCCCACAGGACCGTCCCCTTATAGTTCCGATTCTGTTCCTTCACTGTGGGCCCCTCCCCAGAGCGGCCATTTCTCTGAGGCGCAGTTTGCAAACCGGAAGGCCAGCCAGCGGACCCCACAAAATCCTCTTTGCTCCTCTCCTTTCGTTCCTTTTGCTAAATCTTTATCTACCCTGGGACCTAAGAGCTAACTCTGATTCTTGATACATCTCGGAGGACTAGTGTCTCTCTTATCAGACCTTCTCAGGCTGATGTTCTGTGTGTTCGTGTGTTCGCAGACCTTGACTGGGGGAAGACAGATACCAGGTATTTTCTCCCTCCAGTTTATGAGCCCAACTACAGAAAACAAGCAAATGAAGAGGATCTCAGATTATAGCACGTCACAAATCTCTTAATGGGGCAAAGTCTCTGAAAAGTGGCCTGGGGTTCTTCATCCTCTGGCCTATTTGCTAAATTCAGGGTCATCTCGGGTTTAGCAGAACATTACGCTGTTTTTCCAGTCCCTGGACAATGAGAGAATGCAAAGCACATTTTCTAGTTAGGCTTTACACCCATAGGGCTCCGAGATAAATTCAATACATATGTTCTGGTTCATTTACCCACAACTCACTAAATAACTATTTGATATCTAAGAAGGCTTCAGAGTTTTAACAAAAAATCTCTTCAAAGTATTCTTTTCTTTGAACCCAGCAGTCATATTTTCTTAAGAATAAGATTTAATAATGGCCTGCAGAGTTTGTGTGTATTTGAAACAGTGCCTAAATTCCCTCTTTTCACAACTTCAGATTTCCTTTAAAACATCTAATGCAAATAATTATAATTTTAAAATACTTATACATGGTGGGTGTGTATGTGCCAGGAATTGTACGAGGCACTTCACACTGACACACACATTTATAACAATGTTTTTTGTTTGTTTTTGTCTTTTTTGAGAAAAGGTTTCCCTGTGCAGTTCAGGCTGGCCTTGAACTTACTTTGTAGTTCAGGCTGGATTTGACCTCACAGCAATCCTCCTGCCTCAGCCTCACAAGTGCTGGAATTACAGGCATGCGCTACCATGCCCAGCTATTTATAACAATGTTTGGAGGTAGGTATTACTTCTCTTGAGGCTCAGAAGGGTTTGTGACTCACCCAAGGATGAACCTGACAAGTGAAAAAGCCAAGATACTATTGAATTCTGTCTGTTGGAGTCCTCTTGGTTAATTTTGTTCAATGTAGCAAATGTTTGTCAAGTGTCTCTATGTGCCAAGTGCTGTACCAAGCCTGGGGAGGCAAATAAGGAAAGACCTTGAGATGCTCTCAGTGAAGGGCTATTTTTGTCTGTCAGCATGTCACTGAAGATGGGAGGCAAGGAGTATAGCAATAGGATGTGTCTGATGGCAAGGAACAGGAAACCCAACTCAAACTGCCTCAAACTACAGGGAGACGCACTGTGGCCATGATTGCTGGTTATCCCCTTCCACCAGGAGTGGAATTCTCAGTTTTTAGCCAGACATATGGCCTCCTAGGATAAAGATAATGTTTCCCAGCCTAAAGTGGATGTAGCCATGTAATTAAATTCGGGCATATTATTAGGTACAGCTTCTGACATGTCCCATTCTCTCTCCTCCTTCTTGCTTATTGGATTCAGTGTGATGGCTAGAGCTGGAGAAGCCAATCCCAATGAGAGCAACAAAAGTGTTAAGATGGTAGAGTTACCAGATGGAAGGTACATGGCCCCTGGCTTCCTCTTTTTAAAAAAGTGTTTCCAAAATTTTTATTTTTTTTTATCAGTATGTGTTTGTAGTCCATAATGATTACATTCATTATGGGAAGCGGTTACATGTACATGACGTATCTTAATTCTTTTATGTCCCCTTTCTCTTCCCTTCCTTTCCCCTTCTTCCTTCTCTTAGTTCTCTTCCCATTTAAAAGAGATCCATTTTTTTCTTTAAATCTGAAAAAATAAATCTGAAATTTATTTAAAGCACTGTTATTTTGGGTTTTTGGTTACCTACAATGGAACCTACTCCTATTCATAAATTCACATAGCTGGAAGTCTAGAGGTAGGGTGGACTTCAGCGTTCTTAGATTCAGCAACTCTCTGATGATCTTGAGGACCTGTCCAGGTCATTGTCCCGCCCGTGTGGTCAGTTTCATCCTTGCCTCTGTTGTGGGGCAAGGTGGCTTTCAACCGAAGTGGGCACCTGGACAGGGAGGGCCATGCCCCAAAGCTCTCTCATAAAAATGATGATGCGCCTTCCCAGGAGCGCTCTGACGTCCTGCTCCTCGCTGCCTTGAGTTAGGTCCAGGCAGCCAGGAGAGAGTCAAGATGGATCGGTTTAGTTCTGACAAAACCAACCACTCTGAGAAGGGAATCAGAATTACACTAACCAGACTGGGCTCAGCAGAGCTGACCCGGGGAGGTGTTGCAGTCAATCTTTGGTGTCGACAAATTGAACCTGCACAGTTTGCACCATCCTCGAAGGACCTCAGTGGCCCAGGTTGTGTAAGGAGCAACACAACAACTTCTTGTAAGAGGATTCAGTGAAATCCACGGCCCCTCTGTTTCAGGAATTGGAGAGAGGTTGGAGAACTAACACCACCGGCTCCCCATGTTCCCCAGATAAGTCCCTCAGGAGGGCGCAGAGCCTTGAAAAGACTGCCGCCCAGGACAGCTGATTTAGGGAGGGACCCGAGAGTCCTTCTTCCAGTCCACTGGCTGCTCCGCTCCACAGTTACTTGAGGGGCTTGTATTCCTGCAAGTTGATTCTTTGGGATTAAAATACCTTCTTTAAAACACCTTTAAAATATCTTCTTTCCAGTAACCTAGGAGGAACAACACATTGAATTCAGTACAATGTGTTGATTAGATTAGTTAGAAGCTCTTTCTCCCCATCACTTTTGCCATGAGCCAGTGGGCAGTTGGGGTGTCATCCTAGAAAAGAAAAACTCCTCAGTTCAGGATAATTAGGGGGCGAGTATCATCATGGGACCTCCTAGGTGAGGCAGGGTGAGAGGGAGGGAAAATAAGAATGATCAGGAAATGCAGGTAGTGGGGACATCACAGTCAACTTCAGTGACTTAATAATTTAGCCCAAGGCTCGCCTGTGCAATCTGTTCTAGGTGGCAAAATTGTAAGCACTGGATTCCATGGCTGGTGAGAGACAACAGCACTGTTACTTCCCTTTTTAGATGGAGCAGCGGTTGCCAGTTCTTGGACTTCTGTTTCTTATGCATCCCACATGCCTGCGGCAAGCCCCCGTGGCTCAGTACAGGGCCTTGTAAAATGACAGGACTCCATTAGTCTCCTTGAAATGGAACGGAACCACCAGGAGGAGGACGTTAATCCACTAGAAATCATGTCAGAGAAGGAGGAAGACCAGAAACCCTGGCCCCAAATAGCATCAGAGGGAGCAACGGTATAGTGCAAAGCAAAAGGTCTTTCATATTTCAACCAACCGTAAAAACACTCCAGAAAAAATATCTTCCTGCAATAAATTCATTTGGGTACTGTTTTTCAATAGACCACCGGTGATTAGCTTATTCAAACATCTCACTTAAAGTAATGAGATGCATTTGTGTACATAATCCAAAACCTTAAGGATTTAGATTATTCTCCTGAAGGGCCACTTCTGAAGTTCTTGTGCAGTGCTTTATTTCACCTTCGCATTAGCACTTTTCCAGGAAGTGTCTTCCCCAGGCCATTTACACACAAATCATGTGGCAGGAGAAAGACTGGTAGTGGTGGTGGTGAGTATTAAAAATGCACACCTGCTGGGTGCAGGAGTGCACACCTGTAGTCACAGCTACTCATGAGGCTGAGACAGGAGGATCCCGAGTTTGAGTCCAGCCTGGGCTACATAGTAAGACCTCATCTTAAAACAGTGCAGCTCTCTGGGCTCTACTTAGGACCTATTACATTAGATTCTGTGTGAAACAGAGTTTAGAAATGAGCACTTTAAACCAGTAAATTACGATTTGAGTGTTCTCTAGGGCATAAGCCCTGTGATTCCTAGAATGCCAATAACAACGCCTTAGGGAGAGGCGGCACGGCCTGCTGTTTGTATCAGCTGAAAGCTCTGGAAGGTTCCCTATCACCGCCTTAGAGTATGCAGTTCTGTACTTTACAAAGGTTGTTGTATAATAGCTCATTAAACTTCAAGAAGGCCCAGGGAAGAATGCCAGAGCGGGTAGCATCATATCCACTTTTTGAAGGACAGACCACAGCTCTACGCTAACCAGCAGCTTACGCAAGGTCCCCCATCCTGATGAGAGAGACTCAACTGCCACTCAGGCCTCGTAGGTCCAGCCATGATCCCGGACAGTCACGACATTCCAACTTATGCAGTAAGGGATCCAAATTTGGGCCACTGTTTAAGGAGAAAGAAAATGCACACAACTAGAGCAGGCACAGAAAGGAGTATCATGTGTGGAAAATAAAATAAAACAATAAAACTTGGAAGATGCCAATGACCAGTATACTTACTGTCATTAGTGATCTAATGATAAAGTTTAATTTGTCCAAACCACAAATATTACAAAGGATTATTTTTATTGCCTGTTTATATTAAAATTGGTTGACTCAATTGGTTTGGGCAAGCATGACCAAATTTTTACAATAATGAACCATGTGATCAGAAATTCAAGTAATACCTACAATCCCAGCACTTGGGAGGCTGAGGCAGGAGGATTGCTGTGGCCAGCCTGGGCTATATAATGAGTTTAAGGACATCCTAAACTACATAGTCAGACCATGTCTCAAAAAAAAAAAAGCCTAAAAATTCAGTTAAGTGAATGCCACTTATGCCATTTACTTATAATAAAAATGGTGTTGAATGAGAATCATGTGACAAAAACCTGAGTCAGTGACATGTGAGCAATTACTCATCCTACTTTCTTTTGTCAGCAGTTCACGATGTCCTAATTTCAGTATGAATTTTAGAGGAATTAAATCTGAGGAACTCAAAATTCTCTCATGAGTTGCAATTATCAGCCAACCCGAGGGCACTGAGGAGACAGATAGGTGATGAGTGGCAAAATTCTACTATTAAGCACATAAGTGGTCCCTGCAGAACCTCTGTTTAGAGTTGAAACAAGTTTTTCCTGTCAGAATCTCAGAGGCACACTGTGGGGTCAGACGGGTTACATTTAGCCTTGGGCCCCTAGGCAGCCCTTGGACTTACAATGTAATGGAGATTCGGGCTCTGGGTTGGGCCCTGAGGAGCTGCTGACCTTCAGACTCCACGGGCGGCCATCTTGTGGTGGAAGACACTATGAGTGGCTTGGTCATGTGGGTTGGGAGGGCCAGATCCCTCTGCAGTGTGGCTTCAGGAAGCAACCTCCGGTTAGATGCCGCATCAACTGAATAAATTCTTTGTTAAGTTGGACTCTGTATGAATTTAAATGTTACACTTAGTGAAAAATGCAGATTATATAGCCAGACATGGTGGCATTCGTTTGTACTCGCAGTATTCTAGGAAGCCAAAACAGGAAGATTTTGAGTTCCAGCCCAATCCAGGTAATTTAGTGACGTATGGAGACTCTGTCTCAAAAATAAAATAATAAAAAAAGTCTGGGGATGTAGCTTGGGGCAAAGACCCTGGGCTCAATCCCCAGTATTGTAAAAAATAAATAAAAAATTTTAAATACAGATTATACCACTTGACTTATATCATAATTAAAATCTTTTGCTAATGATTACTTTTGGATTTATTATGATCAATCCCAAGTTAGAATGAATCCAGGATGTTTGGGGGCATGTAATTGCATCTTTCTAAGTGCATTTTCCACCACCCCTCTATCTAATCATCTCTGTTTTCTATTTATTCATTTGTTTGATACCTAGAAATTAATCTTTCTTTTACCAGTGAGATAAATAATAGCTTGTTTTCTAGTTTTCAAAAATAGTTTGTGGTTGTTTAGCAATTCTTTGACCATCTGGATTTGTTGAAGCATATGATGTGGATAACAGGTGTAAAAGGTTCCACTGTGCCCGAGGCACAGGAAACATAATTTTATTCTTTCTCTTTTTGTTGTTTTGAATCAGGGTCTCACTAAATTGCCTAGGCTGGCCTGAAACTCAGAGTCCTCCTACCTTAGCTTCCCCACTGCCGGGGAGTACAGTTATGGACCACCAAGGTGAGCCTTTTCACTTTCTTCTTAATACTACTTTTTTTCTCAGAGAAGGTTTCTAGGTCTTTATAACCATATTTGTTCCAGCCTGAGATGTCTTCTGAAGTATGCTGATTATTTTTCTGGCCTCATTTAGATCACTTCTCAGAACTTTTTTCTTTTAAAAATTTCTTCAAAACTGGACCTGACAGAGATTTTTTTTTCCTTGTCTTTTTTTTTAGATAAGGTTTCACTATGTTCAAGCTGGCCTTGAACTTGCAGTGATCCTCCTGTCTCAGCCTCCTGAGTGCCGGGATTACAGGCACGCGCCACCACCAGGCTTTGACTGACGACAGTCTTCATACCATTTGATTTGATGAACTGTATTCTGGCTGATTGGGTTCAGGTCCATGATCCATCACAGGAAGCCAGGAGCCATCATCTGGGGAGGTGCCCCCCCTTCCACAGGTGGGTCCAGGCCTTCAGGGCTCATTGCTCTGTCTAGGGGGATGGAGAAAGAGGGTTCTGTCATTAACCCATTTGGCCACCACAGAAGAGGCACCTTGCTCCAGCCTGTCTGGAACTCCTGAGGCCCTGCAATTGGAGTCCCTCCTTAACAATCATCCAGTGTGGCAACTGTCCAAGCTGAAGGACTTATCTCCCATTTTATTGCTTTTTTTGAGATTTCATCGCGCTGTGTAGGTGCAGGTGGGCCTCAGAGTCACTATATTGCTCAGGGTGGCCTCAAACTCAGAGTGATCCTCCTGCTTCAGCCTTCTGAATGCTGGGATCCCAGATGTACACCACCACGATCAGTTCTTAGATCCAGCTTTGGCAACACCCACCCAGCCACCCCACCCCCACTCGAGGACCCACCACCTTGTGGGCACTGTCGCTTCCTCTTCTTTGGGAACCCTCAAACCAGAGAACCAAGCACTTTCTCCTTAGGATCAAATCTGCCCTTGCTCTAGCACCTCACGGCCTGAATCCCACATCCACGTAGCTTTTTCTGCCTGGAACCAATGCTCCCAAACAAAAATTTTACCCCAAAACACAAAATATGTCCATCAGGAGCCAGGAACAAAGAAACTCAAAGTCTGGAGCCTTCGCTGATGGAGGGAGGGGAGTTCCCGCCACAGCAGCAGCCACGGGACCCACACAGAACCGCCACCCACACACGACAAAACCCACTTCCCAACAATTCACACCCAGTTGTAATGTATATGTATATATAGTTTTTCTGACAATTTCAGACAACGGGTCTCTTTTTCTATTGTTGCGCTGTTCACGTTCCCACCTCTACTCCCCCCCCCCGTACATTTTCCACTAAAGCAGTTGGATCTGTGTGTGACACACACATTTCATTCAATTGGTGATTCCCTCTCCTGTTTTAAAGTCAATACCATGCAGTGTTCAGGAGGATTTAGTTACTGCGTGTTTGAACTCGAACAGCGTGCATTGTTAACTTTTTAAAAAAAATTTTGTTATTTTGGATCCTTCTTTCTTTTGGATAAATTTCACATTACTCATCAAGCTATACAAATGATTTTAGTAGAACTTTAATTCACAGGAACACATACTAATTTAAGATGCATTATCTTCACTGTATTCTCTTCATAACCAAAAGCAGAATGAATTTTCCCACGTTAAATACCTCTTTGTTTTTCCAGCTGTGGTATTTTATATTTCTTTGACTAAGATGGTGGGGTTTTGTTCATTTTTTGGTACTGGGGATGGACTAGAGGGACACTGAACTGCATCCCCAGTGATGTCTTTCTTTCTTTCTTTCTTTCTTTCTTTCTTTCTTTCTTTCTTTCTTTCTTCCTTCCTTCCTTCCTTCCTTCCTTCCTTCCTTTTCTTTTAGATAGAGTCTCACTAAATTGCCCAAGCTACCCCAAAACTTTGACTTTCCTGCCTCAGCCTTCTGAGTAGCTGGGGTGACCATCATTTGACACCATGCCTGGCTAGACAGTGTTTTTTATTCCAAGTTGAGTAACTACTCAAGAATTTGTATCTTTTATTACTCTTTCAAATGAAATCTCTTTTTCTAGGTGAACCTCCAGTAGAAAAAATAATACCATATTTTGTGGCTTTACCCCACACTGCATAATTCTTCATCACCTCTCATCTCTTGAGTTTTATAAATAAATAATCACATCACCTCCCAAAGATGCTTCATTGCTTTCCTGAGTTGCTGCCTCCATTTTTTCTTGCCCTTCTCAGAGTTCTTGTCAACCTTTCAGTGTCCTGTTCACTGGAATGGCAGAGACAGCGGGCTTTGTTTCTGCTTTGAGGGGATTTTCCATTTTACATGGTATTGGTTCTCAGTTTTGGTTTCTTTTTTTTTTTTTAATTGGTACCAGGGATTGAAATCATGACTGCCTGCTTGCAAGGCAGGCGCTTATGCCGCTGAGCTAGATCCCCGGCCCCAGTTTTGGTTTCTTTAAGAAAGCGACTTTAATACAGAAATTCTCCTTATTCAAATATTTAGGATCTTTCAAAAGGGATAGCTATTGAATTCATTTGAATTATTTCTTGGCATCGATTGAGGTAATGAAGTCATTTTACAAATTTTTTCCTATTAGCATGAAGATTTAAATTTGGTCCCTTCTTGAGTGGGGTGTGGTGGCGCATGCCTGTAACCCCTGCACTCAGGAGGCTGAGACAGGAGAATCACCACAAATTTGAGATCAGCGTGGGCTACATAGCAAGGCCAGCCTGAGCTACGTAGCAAGACACTGTCTCAAAATAAGTAAATAATAAATAAATAAATAAACAAACAAACAAATAAATAAATATGTGTCCCTTCAGTGGATATATGGCCAGTGCAGTAATACCTGAAACAAGGAAGCAAGTAAGCAAACCAACCCACTCAGTAGCTAGGAAAAGCCTGAAAACTTTATGTACTAAAACCTGGAGCACAATGAACTTGGAAGGCTCTCTTTCCCCAGTAGGCCCCACTCACAGTACTGTGACACAGCTCAGCTGTCAGTCTAGCCCGCCCAGCTCTGCTCCTAGGCGTGGCCGGCCTGTGGATCATTCAGGCCCCTGCCCAGCCCTGAGACTTGCCCCTGCCCAGAATCTCCTTATTCGAAACTAAAGTCTCTAACGTGGTGCATTCTTTTTGGTCACTCAATCACAGGAATGCAAATTCCAGGGACTGCCTTGTGCTTCCAACTGCAGTAATTACGTGTCATAAGATAGCTCTCATGTCCTACTTGCTATAAATAGGGTTGTGCTTTCATCACTGCGTATGCACTGACAATTAACAAAAAACAGTGGTTTTGTTTGTAAGTGGACACCGAGAGCAAAATAGTACAACCATGAATTACACCATCTTGGTTAAAAGAATTACATAATTACTTGATCTATTTGAGATTGTTGAGATATACATGCTTGCATTGGTCAATAGTAGACCTTTAAAAAATAAGTATTTTTAAAAAGTATCTTTTTACACATACCAGATTGGCAAAAATGTTTTAAAAATTAAAACTACAGTTAGTGAAGGTGGGGGCACTTTGACAAATCTATTAACTTTGTAAATACAGAGTCCTTTTACCCAGTAATTCTACTATTGGCTAGTTACTTTTCATATATAACAAAATGTGTATAATGTATAAAAATATATAACTGATCTATAACTTACAATATTAAAAACCCCAAAGGCATCTTAAATATGTCTAAAAATAGACTGGCTGTGTAATATTATAGCTATTAAGTGGAACCCTATACAACTTCTATGAGATCCTGATATGAAACATGACCAAGATACATTAATTGAAAAAATAAGATGGAGAACAATACACACTGTATGCCTTTAGTTGTGTTTTTTAAAAAATATAATAGTACTGGGTGGGGAGGCAGTAAAAATATATATATACATAATGGTACTTCTACCTGCATAGAAAAATTCTAGAAGAAAACTATTTGACCAGTTTACCATAATAATGGGTAATTCTATAATTAAAAACATTTATTATTCTTAATTTGAAAGTAATATAGTATTTTTTTTTCAGCACTGGGGATTGAAGCCAGGACCTTTGCACTGAGCTACGGCCCCAGGAAACCCCCCATTTTTTGAGATAAAGTCTCACTATGTCTCAGAATTGCCCAGGCTACGTTTGAACTTAATAGTCCTTCTGACTGCTGGGATTACAGGCTTGAGCCTTACTGTAGAATTTTTGAAGGGTATAAGGATAAAAATTACCCCAAAGAATTTGATGTTTTCCCTTTAGATGTGTTTTAATGCATATATACTTTTAAAAAGATTAGTGCCACAGTGCTCATCTAATTTTACAGTCAATCTTTTCTGTACAATTCAGTGTTATAGCATAAGCACTGTCCGTGCCATTAGTCAATAATGAAAGCATTCTCCCAGAATTGTCCAGCCTGTTTTCCTAGGGAGAATCTGAACTCTCTGTTGCTGTGTAACATAATGAACTGAACCACCCTTTCCTCACCAGTATACTGGGTGAAATAAATCCCAGCTGCTACGGTTTCTATCTGGATGTTCCCCAAGAGCCTCACTCCCTGGTAGGTAAGGCTTTTGGAAGGTGATTAGATTATGAGGCTCATTCCCGGCTTGCTGTTAGGAGGTGGGGCCTGGTCGGAAGAGGAGGGGTCACTGTGCAGGTGACCAGGAAGGTTGTATGTCTCTTCTGGCTCCTCTTTTTACTTCCCAGCCTGCATGACTTAAGCAGCTTCTCTTCTGCCCCTTTACCGTAACATGCAGCCTTGGAGCCAGTCGGCCATTCAGGGAATGAAACTTCTACAGACTGTGAGCCCAAACGAACCCTTCCCTTGAACTGTGGCTCTCAGGTACTTTGTCCCAGCTGAGAAGTGACTAAAACACCAGCCCTACCTACAGGACTTTGATACTGTGAGGCCTGTGTGGCCTCAGCACCCTAGGCGAGCGCTTTTGAACCGTGAAATGCCAAGAGTCTGCATGTACACCAGGGCTTCTCCTGAGTCTGCTGACTCTAACTTCCTCCCCAAGGAACTGAGATCTGCAAGGAACCTTCCCCCGAGCAGTGAAAACTGGACTCCTTACTTGGCACTTAAAGACTGGTCATGTGAACCAACCCTGACATTTCAGACCTGCCACCTCACCACCAGTTCAGTCCCTTCTGTGCACGTCAGCAGGGACTAGGCTTTTTAGGTGTCTCACTGACACAGTCTTTCCCTAGAATGCCTTTATTTTCCCTAGTGCCTGGCAAAGTCCTACTCGCCCTTCAAGGCCATGTCCAGTGGCAGCTTTTCTGTGAAGTCTGCCCTGACATCCAGGACTGAAATACGGTTGCTCTTCTGGGCTCCCAGCTTGGTCCCTCTTGCCGATCTGTATGCAGTTATCACATAGTTCAAGAATCTTTGGCCCTCGGGGTGTAATGTCAGCTTTTAGAGGGTCTGCCGGCTCTAGTTTGGATGTCATGCTAAAGGCTTGGTCCTCAGTTTGGCATTTTGGAAGGTGGTAGAAACCTTTAAGAAGTGGGGCCTGGAGGGAGGTTGCAGGTCACTGAGGCTGGGCCTCTAAAGGAGATTATGGAATGCTCGTCTCGTCTCTTTCTCCCCATTTTCTTCCTGGCTGCCATCAAGTGAGCCACTTGCCCCACTGTGCCCTCTCTGCCATAAAGTGCTGTCTCACCATAGGACCAAAGCAAAAGGGGCCATGAGCCAACACTAACCTTTCCACTTTTTAGGCTTATTGTCTCAGGTATTTTGTCTCAGTAACAAAAACTGACTAACATACTGCCAATTCTCTAATTTGTCTCCATGTTTTTGAGGTATGCTGCCTTCTGCGCTGCAGCCATCTTTGGTGAAATGCTGAGAGCCTCTCTTCAAGGGCTTTGAGGTTGGCAGTTAGGATGCTAGCCAGTAATTGCTGAAAGTAAGAACATGCCCCAGGGTCGAGCCTGCCTTTGTGGAGTGCCTATCTGCTATACAGAGACCAAAAATGTTTGTCTGCCAAGAATATCCAAAAGTAACATATAGACACCAGTGGCCATGCAGCCTCAGCTAGAGAGAATAACCAAAAAGAAGCGCATTAGTCCCAGAAGTTTTCTGAGTCTGGAGTCTGGTGCCTAGGAGGCTCAGCTGCTCTTTAGAAACTTTGGGTTAAATGTCTACTTTTGCTTAAGGAAGTCTGACACCTAAAGAGATCAGCATAAAATAATGTGGCTGCCCAGTAATAGAGCCCATCCTAAAGTTTAAGGAGAGTCTGGAGGCAATGGAAGGAACTGGGCTGGATAGGCAAGAGTGAGTTTCTGTAAGAGGTGATGCCGAACCAGTTGGAAAGGCATTTCAAGCAGTGGGAAAAGCTAATGGTGTAGAGATGGGAACTATAAGCAGTTCAGCACAGTTGGAGCAGAAAGGCAAGGAGTAGCCAGGGCTGAGGTTGGCTGGGGAGGCTGGGCAGGGACCTAGCTCAGAGCATCTTGAGTGCTGCAGAAAAGAACTTGGGCTTCGGCTTCAGTGGGTCTTAACTCTGGTCACCTATTATAATTTTTTAGGGAATTTAAAAATTAGATACAGCGGGTCCCTCTTACCCATAAGGGATATTGTCTAAGACCATCAGTGGATATCTGAAGCTGCAGATAATCTTAAGCCTTGCCTGCCTGTCTGTTTGTCTATCCATCCTGGTTTTTTTTCCTATATGCCCTGTAGAATGTTCATGTACTTCTAGAATTAATCTATCTTTCTAGGTTTTATGCTCTAGTACTTCCTTTGTTCTATTACTCTTGAGCTTTTGAACCATTACTAAGTAAAATAAAGGTTACTGTGAGCAAAGCACTTTGGTATGTTGACAGTTGATCCGGTAACCAAGATGGCTACCGCAAAAGAGCAGGCAGCATATGTCAGCGGATCTGTGGGACGGAGAGATCTAGACAAGATGGAGCAGGATGGCCTGAAATCTTATCATACCATTCAGAATGGAGCCAAGTTTAAAACTTCTGATTGTTTATTTCCGGAATTTCCAATTTACTATTTTCTGACCACAGTTGACTGTGGGTAACTGAAACAGTGGAAAGTGAAGCCATGGGTAATAGGGGTCTATTACATCGATAACATGTCCCATCCTACCCTGTTAAATCTGAATCTCTAGGTGTCCAAGCTCAGCAGTGATTTTTTTCTTAAACCTCCCTAGGTGATTCTTGTTTGCAGATAGGGCAGAGAATTGGGCAGGACTCCTTGAAAGGTTTTAAGTGAGAGAGATGGTTTCAGAAAACTCATCCTGGAAGGTAAACTTACAAGGCACTAGAAAGAAGGTAAGTGACTATCAGCAAACCGTTGCAGCGTGCAGGTGGTACCGGTGAGAGTTGGAGAGCAAGTAGAAGAGGAAGTTTATGAACATTATGTAAGAGATAGAATGGCTTTAAGATTTAGTGTCTACAGCTGGGCATAGTGGTGTACACCTCTAATCCCAGTACTCTGTGAGGCTGAGGTAGGAAGACTGCAAGTTCAAGCCCAACCTGGGCAACAAAAAAGATTTTGTGTCTGAAGAGGAAGGGAAAGTAGTCAAAACTGATGTGATGGTCCTAGCTCAGGTAACCAGAAATGCCCCAGACAGAGAGACAGACAGTGGCAAGGGTTTGGGGGAAGGTGGTGAGTTCTGCTTGGGACACATGAAATGGGAGGTGCAGGTGTCCAGGCAGAGATCAGGCACCTGGATAGACCTATGTGATCCTTCATGGCCACACCAGGAGGAAATAACTTGCAGCTTGACAGCTGGTTGTGTGCTGTTTTCTATTTTTATCATTCATGGAGGGTTACCTCTGAAAGAGTCACTTCTGTAGGTTGCAAAGCTGTTCTGGGTGTTAAAAACAGAAGGTGGGCTCCACCCTAGGTTGCCTCTAGAGAGAGGGTGTGATGAGTCTCTAGACCTTGAAGTCAGGTGGCTTCTCAGAGTCCTAACATTAGCAGAGCAGCTGTGCTGGTGGGTGGCAACGCTGCGGCTCACTTGGCCGGGAACTGGACCTTCCTGCCACAGGCTCTGTTTGTGCGAGCAGGTCAGGGATCAAGCAGATTCTGCTCCTTTGAAGAATTTCCCCAGGAGCTGTGTGCCAGGCCAGTGTGCTTGAGGAGGGCAGAAAACGTCTTCCGTGGCCAAGTGGAAGGGAGAGAACAGGGATCCTAGCCAGGAGCCTCAGGAGGGGCTGGTTTTCAGGCAAGTTCACCGTAGAAGCCAGGTGAGGAGTTCACATGGGAGAGTCAGTCAGGTGTGCAAACTGAGAGCTGCTGTGGGGCTGGGTTCTGCGCAGAAGAGCATAAATGCTGTGTGTGTAAACGCTGCCTAGTGGATTTGGGCTTGCGGGGGTGCTTCACCCCAGCATCCACGAGCCCAAGAGATCAGGACAGGGGGCCTCTGGAAATACAGGGGGTGCGATCTCTTCAGTGCACCTCATTATTAAAAAATAAAATCCCAGTATTTATGTTTATGATTCATTCAGACTATATTTAAATGTCTTTATGCAAATCCAACCCTGACAACAGATAAGAGGCCAGAGAGGACTGTGGGAAGGGGAGGGTAGTGCATAACAAAATGCTTCATCATTGTTCTGTTATGTTGGATTCTCCCCTCCTTGAGTTTTCATCTGCAGATTATTATATATGCAGAGAAAGGCAGACTGAGAAAAAATTATAAATGGCAAAGTATCGGACTCACTAACTGAAAAGTGAATCACTAACAAGCTGTAGGAGTACTATAAATTCAGGAGCATCTGCTTATGTGGCATTTATCAGAGAATACTTTTTCTACAGAATACCATCATTATCCTGGATAATGTCTCAAGATATTTAAGATCAAGAATACAAAGTAAACCTTGACATGTCTTTTGGGTAAATGCCTTACATTTGTACCAGGAGCCCCCATTCTCCATCCAGAGGCATCCCAGTTTCCATAGCCACTGGGTGTTGATGAAGATGCTTGGAACAGCGAGAGCAGGAGGAGAAGGCAGGTGGGATATGACCAGAGCACCTAAGGACCGAGTCTGCCAGATTAGTGTTGAGTTGGAGAAGAGAACCTGTCCAAGAATCTGTGTCAGTCTGCCAGTGTGTCACCAGATGTGCAGTACCTTAGGGATAGTTGTGTCTGCCGCCAACACTTCCTGTGCTTAAGATGTTCTTTCTTGTAATCTTAGCTGTAGGCTTTTTTCTGTGTGTATGAATTCCTGGGTGAATTTAGGAGCCCCTCTATAGCTAAGAAAGCCAGAGAGAAACCAGCTCACTCAGAAGGGAGAGCAGAGAATCCCAGGGGAGGAAAACTGCAGGTAGAGCTGAATTTTAGAACTGAGAATTTTGGAAGGAGAAAGTTAAGGGAAAGTGAGATTGATGATGCCCAGCCCTTATAATAACATGAATTCAAAAATATATTTCAATATTTTTGCCTATGCAAGGCATGATAAAAAAACAATGAATATTTAAATTTTTAAAATTTAAAAATCATCACAGTAAAGGCACATTGACATTAACCCCCTTCAGAATGTTCCCTTTCACTTCCAACACACTTGTCCCATCATCCTTGCCACTTTCTGAAGCAGTTCTGGAGGTCCTCTTTCGTGAGTGTCTTTAGTTGCAATGTTCTGGCTACATCAATGTAAATTGATTCAAAACATTTACCTTTTATGGTCACTTTGATGTTGGGGAAGAACCAGAGTCACATGGTGTCAGATTTATTGAACAGAGCAGCTGAGGACACACTGCAATTCTTTTATGGGTCTGCTTTTCCCTTGGATGACATTCAGCAGCAGCATTCACTGTATTTTTTTTTAATCACATCTCATATTGGCACTTACAAAAGATACTTCAGAACTGTGCTCAAAGTGAGATGGAGTATTTTGAATGGCATTCACTGTATATTTTGATCATTCCTTGTATTACCCACCTTTTATCTTGACAAACTGAGAGTGACTTTGCGTTATTTGAGAGCATGGGAATAACACATCTCTGGTATAGCATCTCAGGCTCAGTTTACAAAGCTTCTTAAAGTGGCAAACTAAGATGTTTGGGTTATAACTTGCAAAAGGTATGAATGGAGTGACTTTAGCAAAGTTTGATGATCTGATCCAAGGTTTCCACCCACTCCGGTTCCTATTCAGTGGAACATTTGGGGACATTCTCAGGATCTGTATTTGCTTTTCCATAAACTTTTAAAGAAAACTAACGTTTATCAAGTAACTAGTTGAGCGCATACTGCCAAACACTTTGTGTAGCTCTATCAATGGAACCCAGTCCTTAGAGCCTTTCCTTATCTCTTGCTACCTCCTACAAAAGAAAATTTCTGTGTGACACTGAGGAGGCAACACCCTGCCTCACACATGCAAAGTGAATGATACTGAGCTACAAACCCAGCCACCAGGAAAACTAAATGTCTCTATAGATTTGATAAAATGAAAGAAGTATACATAAGCAGTTTGATAGGTGTAAATCGAATGATCTATAACCTTTAAATGCTTAAGTATGATGCAAAAAAAAATCAAAATCGGGAATTCTTAGAGTTAGAAACCATGAGTGGAAACACGGATCTCAGCCTTTTCACACACAGAACAGAGACTAACAAGGCTCAGCTTTGCTGCCAGTTCCCGCTTGATCACTGCGCAGGCGCACAACTTAGCAGGGTGGCTTTCCAAGCTGGGAGAGCTCTGAGCCACACAGAAAACTGAGGGGCTGATGGCCACCATTTTAAAGATAACTATTAATAAAGGAAACGTGAACTTCTGACTGATTAAAAAAAAAAACGTGAACACCTCACAGAGGCTCTGAGGGTAATCCACCTGCTTCAATTATTCTGTACAGGAAGTAAGACCTCAGGAGTAGCCTTTGAATTGTGATACTCCTCTGAGCACTGCAGGAAATTACCTCAAATTATTGGCTTCTCTAGATAGGTTGCCTCTGGTGTGTTGGGTTCCATAGCGATTAAACAGACATACTTCCCATGGCTGCTCTAAGAAACAGAGTCCTCAGTGTTAGATGTCACAGGGAGAGGGAAGATGCAATGTTTTCTTTTCACCCTCCAACTATTTGGACAAGATTATTTTCCTTTTTGACTATGGTTTTCAGGCTGGTTAACTCTCAGCTCTAGAATACATCAGCACTATGAAGGTATGTGACTGAGCTGAGAACAGAATGTGTCCCTTCTTCTGGGGGAGAAGGAGAAATCATTGAATCTGAGCAGTAGGAGGGCCCTAAAGCTGCTTTGCTATGGGCAGCATCTACAACGGATAAAGCCAGGCATGGTGGTGCACATCAGCAATCCCAGCACTTGGGAGGCTGAGACAGGAGGATGCCTGTGAGTTCAAGGTCATCCTGAACTACATAGCAAAACACTGTCCCAAAAAACCTAAATAAATAAATTAAATAATTAATAAAATAAAACAACTTATGACCCCACCTCCTGGCTTTCTTGCC
>PVJX010010016.1:0-58708 GCA_004027295.1 Dolichotis patagonum
TAAATTTTTCTCTCCTTTTGTGTTCCTCCATTCTTCTGTCTGTGTCTTCTTGAGAGGTGCCCAGCCTTTCTTTTATTAATCTACTTATCTCTTGTTTAATTTGAATTAATATTTCAGTTTTGGTCCCGCTTACGAGGTCTTGAAGACATCTCTTTATATCTGCTGCCGCTGTGTTTGATGTTGCATGTTTGCTGCTCTCAATCTCTTTTGTATTTACCTCTCCTGGATCAATGTTCTCAGGGTTGGGGTCTGGAGGTTATTTCTTATTTCTTCATTTCATCATGTTTTTGGTTCCTTCCATACAAGTGTACAGTGTAATTCCCAGACCCTTTTCTTATTTGTTAAGGCTCCTCTAGAGGGCGCAGGCTAGGAGCTTTTACCCACTTCAATAGGCTATCAGAGATTAGAATTCACTCATGGGCAATGTGCGCTGGCTCCTGCCCTCTGGGCCAGTCAACATTTCCAGGCCTTCACTGCATCAGTGTGTGCCGATCTCAGGGAATTAATTTGTACCGACTCACTGGGACCCAGCCAGGGGCGCAGCCTAGTCCCAGCAGATTCCACCAATCTGCTCGGCAAGGGAAGCAATCAACTGAAGCCACTTCCTTATGGCGTTAGGGCTCTCCAGCCCAAATCCAACATGTTGTCCAGTTGGTTTCCCCTTTCCCCTGGGAGGGTCTTATTTCCATCACTCACTGTGTGTTAATCCCAGTCTCCAAAAACTGCTGGGTTCCCCAACCTCCAACTTCAGCGCCGCTGCAGTGTGAATTCACGGTGCCTCTGGGTGGGTCGCGTGCAAGCCTGGGTCCGGGCGAGCCACACGCAGGGCTGTTCAGCTCCATGCTCTGGCGGCTCAATCCAGTCACTTCTGCATGGATCACTTGGATTCAGGTGGCTCAAGGAGGGTGCTGTGCTCACTGATCTTAGCTTCTCTGATGGTAGCCCCAGAACCTCAAATTCGAGCAGTTTTTTGCACTTTAGTTTCTTCCTTGGTTGTGAGAGTCCATCTCTCTCTGTTTGGTTCTCTCCAGGGTGTTTTATTCTTGCATTTGAGCTGTCTCTCTCAGAGAGAGTCCCTCTCCTGCTACCTACCAGTCCGCCATCTTTGGACTTCCTCCATCCCTATTAATCTTGTTATTTTTCTTTGCATCATTTTGTAGCTGTTGAATTGTTATTTCCTGATTCTTTGTTATTTTTAAAAGATCTTTCCTTTCCTGTTCACTAGTTGTGATCTTATCTTCGAGGTCTGAAATTCTATCTTCACTTTCATTGAGGCGGTTTTGACAGCTTTCAATAGAATTTTTGATTTCCTGTATATCTCTTTGAATCTGCTTTATGTATTCTGCTTGTTTCTTATAGTGTTCATTCAGCGATTCTATCTGTTTGCCATGTTCCTCTAATTTTTTAGCTGTGTCTTCACTAGATGTGTTCACTATTTCTTTCACTACTTTTATCATATCATCTTTTACCCGGGCAATTATTTCTAAATTGAATTTCTTTATAGCTTCCCCTAGCTGCTTCTTTATTTCAGTTGATATCATTTCAGTCATTTCAGGTGTATGGCTTCTATTTTCTTCTATGTACATGGCTCCCAGGCTTTCTTGGGATGGGCTGGTGATTTGAGCCTGCCTTTTGGTCTTTCCTTTTGTCATTTTTCTTTATTTCCTTGGTTTGAGTGGTGTTCCAAAGCTTCCTCTGGGTGTGTCGCAAATCTCCTACTGCACCTCAGTTACTGGAGCAGTCTCAGCTCCTCTGCAGGTACTTGGATCCCTAAATTGAGAGGTTGAAGCAGGGTGTGGAGAACTGGAGCCAGAGAAACCCCCGGGGCACAATCCCCTGTCCTGGGGGTGGGGATATGAACTCAGCAGCTGGCAGTGCTGGTCTCAAGGTTGTTCCCAGGTCAGCCCAATTGAGTCCAAAGTCCTCATGCAAGGTTCCTGCCTCCTGGACTGAAACCAGGCTGTTGAGCATGGTTGACTGAGGCCCTGCAATCTGATGGACCCAGTCCAGTGTCCCGGTAGCTCCCCAGAAACTCAGAACTTTTACAAAAAATATACGAAAAATATCTTCATGACCTTGTATTTAGCAATAGAATTTCAGATATGACACAGTCAGCACAAGCAACAGAGCCTCAAAGATTATTATAAAGAAAGTAGAAAGGTAACCTATTGAAAATATTTTCAAATAAAATATATGATAAGATTTTAGTTCCTCAAACATAAAAAACACAACTGAATAACAAACAATCCAATTTAAAAATGAACATAAAAAAGAACAAAAATAAATTTGAGAAAATCTACAAAGGGCCTGAATAAATATTACCCTACGAAATTACACAAATGAACAACAAACATATGAAAATATGCTCAACATCTTTAGCCCTAAGGAAAATGCAGATCAAAACCACAATGAGATACCATTTTACTCCCCAAAGGGTAGCTATAAAAGACTAGATATATGCAGTATTCATAAAGATGTCAGGAGACTGAAACTATCATATATTATAGATGATAATATAAAGTGGTTCAGTCACCTTGGAAAAAATGTTTAATGAATAACTAAATATTTAAATTAATTCCATATGACCCAGTAATTCAAGTATGTACCAAAAATAATTGAACAGTATTCAAACAAGTGCACTCTTTTTTTTTTTTTTTTTGTATCAGGGATCAAACTCACAATGTCACTGTTTCACTTGCCAGGCAAGCGCTTATAGTGTTGAGCCAAATCCCTGGCCCAAACAAGTGCACTTTTATTTTTAATAGCAGTATTTACAATAGTTAACAGGTAGGAATTGCATAATTCTTTACCAAGAGATCAATGGATAAAAAAACTCACTGAGAGAAAAATCAGGAAAACAATAGCTTTCACATTAGCATCAAAGAAATCAATCTAATAAAGCACCTTGACACTGAAAACTATAGTACTCTGAAACATGAGATTGAAAATGATATTAGAAAATGGAAAGATATCCCTTGTACTTGGGTAGGAAGAACTAATACAGTGAAAATGTCCATACTTCCAAAACTGTTATATGGTTATGCAATTTTGATCAAAATTCAAATAAAGTATCTCACAGAATTAGAGAAAACAATACTAAAATTCATCTGGAACCAGAAGAGACCTAGAATAGCAAAGAAAATTCTGGGCAACAAAGGCAAGACAGATAGCATCACAATACTTGACTTGAAATTATACTATAAAGCTACTGTGATAAAAACAGCATGGTAATGGCAAAACAAACAGACCCTGAAGTTCAGTGGAACAGATTAGAAGATACAGAAACAACTCCAGACATATTAAGCCACCTTATCTTTAACAAAGGTGCCAAACATATTCACTGGAAGAAAGAGAGCCTCTTTAGTAAATGGTGCTGGAAAAACTGCCTCTACACATGCTAAAGACTAAATTTGGGCCCATATCTTTTACCATGCACTAAAGTAAATTCAGAATAGATCAAAGATCTAAATATTAAAACACAAACATCAAATCTTCTGGAAAGTAGACCAGGTAAAACCCTTGAAGATATTGGTGTAGGTAAAGACTATGAATAAAATCTTGATCTCACAGGAACTATCACAAAGAATCAACAACTGGGATTTCACTTTATTAAAAAGCTTTTGCACAGCAAGAGAAACCATCAACAGAGTGAAGAGACAACACACAGTGTGGGAAATAATGTTTACCAGTTTTTCCTCAGGTAAAATATTACTATTGAGAGCATATAAAGAACTCAAAAACATCAGACCTTCCAAATTTAAAAACCTAATCCAAAAAAGGACATCTGAGATGAATACATACTTCTCAGATGAAGAAATACAAACAGCAAATAAATATATGAAAAAATGTTCAGCATCATTGGTCATTTGAGAGATGGAAATTAAAACAACACTGAGATTCCACATTAACCCAGAAACAGTGCCTGGTATCAAGAAATCAACCAATAACAAATGTTGGGGAGGCTGTGGGGAAAAAGGAACCCTTCTCTATTGTTGGTAGGAGTGTAGACTGGTGCGACCACTGTGGAAATCATTGTGGGAATTCCTCAAAAACTAGGATTGGAGGTCCCATTTGACACAGCTATTACCCTTCTTAGGATTTTCCCAGAAGAATTAAAAAACATCAAACCATAGTATTATATATGCTTCCATGTTTATAGCAGCACAATTTGTAATAACTAGATCTTGGAAACAACCTAAATGCCCATCAACCAAAGAATGGATAAACAAGATGTATTTTTATACAGTGGAATACTACTCAGCCATACAGAAAGTTAAACTCGAGGTTTTAATAGGTAAATGGACACAACTATACTCATAAGTGAAATGGCCATACGCATAAGTGAAATAAATCGGACCTGCATCTGTAAACATTGCATTGTCTCCCTAGTGTTTGATGAAAGAAATAATAATTATAAAGTATATATATATACATAAAAGATAGTTAAGATAATTATACTACTAATTTCTCTTAGTTCATTGAAAAGAAAGATTTGTAAATTTTTTGGGCAATTAAATGTAGATATCTTGTACCCTGAGTAACTAATTTAAAGATAAAAATATGCAATGTATTAACCATTGTTACTCTGTAGTTATCTTATTTTGAAATTATTTTCTTTCATTTTATTTTTTGAAAGAGAAAGATCAATAGATAAACCATACATACATAGCACTGAGTAATATTTGGCCATAGAAGAGAATCAAATATTGACATATGCTATGGCTTCAACGAACCTAAAAGACATTATATTAAGTAACAGAAGCTAGATGTATGCTAAATAGCAGAAGCCAATATATGTAATTCACATATCATATGATATCATTTGTATGAAAAATCCAGAATAGGTAAATTCACAGAGACACACTGGTAGCACTTAGGAATTGGGGGGAATGGAGAATGGAAAATAATTGCTTTTCACCCTCTAAAGCTGCAGGATGTTGGAGTTCCCATGTGCTGTGCATGGGTATCTTCTCTGCTACTGACTGTCCCGGTCTGCAAGCTTAGTGTCCCTCTGACTGGCTGATGATTCTGCATGTGGCATCCTTAGCTGTGCCAGTTATTTCATAATCTTTGACAAGTGGTAAAACATTTTAGAACATCTAAGATATTCTTTATATTGGAAAATGAAGATGAAGCCAAAATTTACCTCAAAATCAATAATTGATAGCTCTATTTCCAACTTTTTTTAAATTTCCAACTGTTTAATGGACATTTCTACCATGATACTCTCGAGGCACATCAAACCAGCCATTTCTTCCTAAATTCATTCTTCAGTCTGACTTCCCATATAAGAAAAAGGCATCTTTATCTACTTACTGTTTTATCCATGCAATATTACTTAAGCACCAGAAACTCAGTTTATCAAAGTAGTATAAAGAAACCCACTGTCATCTCTTTTCACTCTCATCCTCCTTCCTTTCATACTGAACTGTTCTCCTGGTCTCAGTGAACTAAAATATCAGCAGCTGCAGCGCCCTCTCCTCTCCTGCGGCTGCTGTTGTGGTGCAGGCCTCCACAGTGAATTAGCTAGACCTTCAAACCCCAGTGTTAACACTTCTTACAGTGAGTCTCAGCCTGTGCTAATGTATTAGTTTGATCAGAATATTAAATTTCTTTTTCTTCCTTTATCACTCTTCTTATCTGCTGGACATTCTAATTATTTTCATCCCAATTTCTTTGCTTCTCTGCTGACTTCTAAATTAACATGCTTAAGTACTCAGACTAATGCTGAGCATCCTTTTAAAGATATCTAACTGCTTCTCTGATGTCCACGTGTAAACTGAACCCACTGCCCTTCCTCAACCCTGACCTTCCTCTATGTTGCTTAGCTGGGCTGTGGCACGTGATTGCCTGTCTTTCAAGTTTGGAGTTCGCCACTGGAGGTAGATGCATGGTTAAACTAAGTTGTATGTATGCATCACTAAACTAAAATTAGCAAGTTTGTGCCTTCTAATTTTTCAGCATTTTCCATAAAGAGAGTGCCCCCAAAGTGCATGCTTAGACCTTAAAAATCTGGATCTGTCTCTGCCTGGGACAAATCTCATTGCCCTCCTCTAAAATCCCTCTCAAGGACAAAAATAAAGTTAAATTTTAAATTTAACGTTAAATTTTAAATTTAACTTTAAATTTTAAATTTAAATTTTAAATTTAAAAATAAGTTAAATTTTACCCACATAAAAATTTTTTGATCCATGCCTGCTCTTTCCATCTACACCTCTGCAATGATACTTTAAAACGTCATCACCATTTACGGCAGACTGAGACAGCTACCTAGTGACCTCCCCCCTCTCAACCTGGGTTCACATCAAGCTCATTAGTCACACAATTTGTAATTGTTGGACAAAATAACTTTTTTAAAAAAATTCACAAATATTACCTTGTGAATTTACTACTAAACCATCAGTGCTATTTTAGAAAATCTGGGCTCCCTGAAATGGCATTTAAAGACTTCCTTGACACAATCTCTTATACTTACTGTCATTTTATTATTGCCATCTCGCCTCCCTTATCTCGGCCCTGATTCTGTGTTTTAGCAATGCTAAGCCTCTTGCAAATACCCACACAGGCCACACTCTTCTTTCCTCCATGCATTTATTTAGATTTTCTCTCCTAACTGGAATTATCTTTATCTTCTTACCAACTATCTTATCGTCTCATGTTGCCATAATAAAAACTCCACAGAGTGGATTACTTAAACAACAGAAATTTATTTTCTCGCAGTTCTGGAGGCTGTAAGCTCCAGATCAAGGTAATGGCCAATTTGGCTCCTGGCGAGGGCTCTATTTCTGGCTTGTCAACAACCACCTTCTTGTTATGTCCTCACATGGCCTTTCCTTTCTGCATGTACTGAGAGGGAAAAGGGACGGAAAAGGTGGAAGGAACGGGAATCACCCTGTGCTTCTTTCAAAGATACTAAGCCAGTTGGATCAAGAGTTTAGTTGCTAATTACTTCCACCTTAAAGCCTCCATACCCAAATATAGTCAGATTGCCAGTAACAGTTCCACAGACAGACACCCTTCATCTGTTGAACAGACAAACATCCTTCAGTGTACAAACCAACTACCTCCTGCACACTACCTCACACTTGCACATCTGTCAGGACTCAACTCAGATTCTATTCGGTTGTCTTCAGTAGCCTGCACACTGTCCTCTCTGCCTGCAGTCTGTGTTGCCTTTTCTTCCATGCTGAGTGCCTGTCTCTACTGACACAGTATTTCATGGCATCGTGATGTTCTGGTCTTGGAAACCAATGCCAGCTGCTTCAGGATTTATCACAAGCCCTATTGTGTAGTGGGATCTAAATAAATGCTTGCTGATTTAAAAGAAAATGAGCAAATAACACAAGATACTATATTCTGACACTGAGTGTTCTATTTAAAGATTTAGGGAAAATCATTGGCATGAATGAAAGACTAACATGTAATAGAGACTTAGAGTACTTAGTTTACAGTGTTAATCATATATCACAGTGAACCTTAAAATGTTTCACTGGAGAACTCCACTGCAAGTGGAAAGGGCTTTTGACAATGACAGGTGTCCAGCGATGTGAAGGAAGTCATACAAGTATATGAGAAGAACTGGAACCTAATTTGATCTCAACTACCTTTTCATCTACTTAACTTTGCATGTACAATGTTACATTTTATATGTATTTTTTCTAATAATGTATTTTTCTTCTAAGTAAAGTTAACTTTTGTGTGTATCAATATGTCTTAGAAGTAAAATAAGATAAATAATTATATATTCTGAACTACAAAATCTCTCTAAAAATATGCATTTAACTCCCACCACAGTCTTCAGTTTTTAGGAATATTCTCTATGTAACACATGAGTCGGAGGGTGTTTTGTTTGTTTAGGTTTTTCTTCTCCTAAATATAAGAACTGATATTCTATTTCTTTGGGCTTTTTATAAATTTCTTCATAAGTATTACACAGCTTGAACTCTGCAGATTTTGACTGTATTTTAGAAGATTAATGCTCATATATATTTCATGTTATATGATGCTACTGTAAATAGTATTACTTATTTCAGTTTCTAATTTTATACTGCCAGTATATAGAGACGTGATTTTCTTTAATTAATTTTATACTTTGCAAATTTGCTACATTTACTGTTTTTTTTTTTAACTTGGCAGCTCTTTTCTAGCTATTTGGGACTTTTAGATAGATAATCATATCCCCTGCAAAAGAGATAATTTTATTTCTTCCTTTCAAAATCTACGTACATTTTATTTCTTTTTCTTATCTAAGGTAGCACCAGCTAGAATTTCCAGTACAACAGTGGACGGTAATGAGAGTGAGTATTTTGCTTCTTCATGATCTTAGGATGAAACATTCTTTGCTTGGAAATAGAGTTTTGTGGATGTCTACTCAGCTTGAGGGAATTTCTTTTGCATTTTATTATGAGTTTTCTGTTTTCGTGTCTTTGAGAAACACTGAATTTTCTCAAAAACTTTGACATTTACTGAGATACTTACAAATTTTGTTTTAGTCTATTGATATAGTGTGTTGCATTGAATGATTTTCAAATATTGAACTAGCTTTTATTTATAGAATAAATTGCACGCATTTATCATGTATCATCCTTTCAACATATTGTTAAATTCGATTTGCCCTTACTTTAGTAAGGATTTTTGCATTGGTGTTCATGAGGATATTGGTTTTGGGTTTTCTTTGCTTCTAACATTTTTGTGTGATCTTGGTATCTGGGTAAATCTCTGGGATGACCTCAGAAACTTAGAAAGTATTTCCTCTTCTAGATTGTGAAAGAGGTTGTACAGAGTGATAATTTTTCTTTCTTAAATGTTTGTTAAAATAATCGGTGAAATCACATGAGCCTAGAATTTTATTTGTTTGATGAGTATTAGTTACAAATTGAATTTTCAGAAGAGATACAGGCATATTTAAGGTACCTATTTTTGCTTATGTAAGCTTTGGCTGGTTTTAAAATTTCCCCTCCAAAGAATTGGCCCATTTAATCTTGATTGTTAAATTTTTCAAGTTTTATTGATTTTTTTCCTCAGAGGACCTACTGAGTTCTGTTTTAACCCTTGTTCTTCTTTTCTTATTCTTTTGATACTTCTTTATTTCAAGTTTAATGTGTTCTTTTCATTCTACCCTCTTAAAGTGGAAAAAATACATTGATTTAAGTTAATTATTGTTTTCTAATGTAAACATTTAATAGTATAAAGTTCCCTCTAAGCAGTGCCTGAGTCATAGCCATGAAGTCTGATATATTTCCATTTTCATTCAACTCAAAATATTTTCTGACTTCTCTGTTATTTCCTTTTTTAACCTGGGGTTATTTTTAATTCCATGTTTAAATTCCAACTATTTTGTGATTTTAAAGATAAATTTTGCTTCCTGATAGCTAGTGTAATATTATTTGGGTCAAGGAAAAACATATATTCCACTCTTTTTTTAATGAGTTATTTCTGGCCCAGAATCTGGTCCATCTTTGTATATATTGAATGCGTACTTGGCAAAAATATATACCATGCTGCATGTTCTATATGAATCATCAAGGAAGTGGTCCAAGTGTTTCATATGTCTAATGATTATTTTTACACTTTGACTATGAAATACTGAGAGATGTAATGGGTCAAATTTTAAATATATATTTACGTCTTTAATCTTTTAGTTCTATTTTAGTTTCATGCATTTTGAAACACAGTTCTTAGGTGCATTCATCTTTAGTATTGCTATAACTTATTGTAGAATTAACATTAAAATAATATTGTCTATATTCTGGAGTCTTTAGTTAATGTTTGTATAATATATATTTTAAATCATATATATATATTCCTTTTTAAGGGTTATTTCTTATAAACAGCATAAAGTTATTTTTTAAATATTCCAATTTGATTATCTCCTAATGATTGTATCTAGACCATTTATTAAATTATATTTATTTAATTCAATGTAATTTAATTGCCAATATGGTTGGTTAAAAATTTTCATATTTGTTTTCTGTTTGTTCCATATATTTTCTCTTTTGTGATTTCTTATGAATAGAGTACTATGATTCAATATAACTACACAATAGTTATATTGGGTTTATAGCTATATTGGGTTTATAGCTATAAAATATATTTATGGTCCTATTGACTTAAGAATTTATATCTATAAATACATAGTCTGTCTATAGACCTTTTAAGCTATTAACTAAGACTTAAAATATTCATTTTTAACTTTTCAGAGTCTACCTCTAGATAACATTATATTACTTCATAGGATGCATATAAACCTCATTATTATATACTCCCAACTCTCTTTTATGTTTAAAAATGCCTAGTATATTGACATTATTTTTACCTCAATGAGTTTGCTTTTAAGGCCAACTATGTTCCACAAGTCATTGCTTTGTTCTGTTCTGTTCTATTTTGCTTTATTCTCTTTAAAATAAAAAAATAAAATAAAATAAAATTTTAAAAAATGAAGTGTGCTGAAAAACAACCAGGCCTGTTTGTTAAACAAATATTTTTTTTCCAAATCCATTTTATTTCAAGTATAAGAAGAAGAAGGAGGAGCAGGAAAGGAGAGGAGAGAATGGGAGGAAGAAGAGAGGAGAGGAGAGAAGGAGGAGGAGAAGAAGGAGGAGGAGAAGAAGGAGGAGGATGAAGCAGCAGCAGCAGAGGCAGAAGAAGAAACTACAACAAAATCTCAAAACAGTGCATCAGGGGGCAACAATGGCACATACGTTGTGCACTGTCATCCCCAATCATTCACCCAGAGCACAAGACATCTGCATTCAATCATCTGAACGATATCAGCACAAATCTTTCTCTTCAGTGAACTCAGAGAAATCAGCAGTATAACTATACACATATGCATATGTTTTTTTCTTCCAGCTTATCACACTAATGAAATAATATGATGTTTGCATGTGTGTCTTATAAACAAATATTTTCATGTTACATCTACTGTTTTCCAACAAAGGTGGAATTGGGTAGTTGTAACAAATCATCATGTACATACAAATCTCCGTAACTCTCCTTACAGCTTCCAAGTTTAAAATACCTTACTGTCTAGCTCTTTAAAGAATCAATTTGTGAACTTCCATTTTAGATCAAGTAAAATGCAGTAACACTTCGGTTCACCAGTTCTTCTGTTCGCGAACAATTTGGTTTGTGAACAAAAAGCGTTTGGCAAAATTTTGCTTCTGTTGGGGGGGCTCCTCATTGGTGACTATTACAACTGTGGTCATCTTCCAATTTATTTATGAAGATTTGGATTCTGTCTGGTATGGTATTCTTTCTAACTGAATTTCTCACCTAATATTTCTCAAAATTTACATCCATTGAAAACAAATATCTCATTGTTTTTGTCTGGTCTGGGAAGGTGTATATTTTTCCTTCATCTTTGAAACCACTGTCACTGAATATGGGACTTTCTGATAGCTGGTTTTTCCTTTCAAAACTCAAAGGATGTATTTTTAAAACTTTCCGCATATCCTGCTGTAAACTCTGCCTTTATTCCAAAGTATACAGTGTTCTTTTTTCCTTTGCCTTACATTTGGCAACTTGAATGTGGAATGCCGATATGTGTGCACATACACGCATACACGTCCAGCTTGGTGTCTCCAGGTTTTGGATCTGTGGTTTGTTTTGTATTTGTTATAACAAATGTTATAATAGAATTTGGTAATGACAAATGTTATAATGGAATTTGTTAATAACAAATGTTATAATAGAATTTGATAATTCTTCAATATGCAAACATTTTTTCTACCTTGTTTCCTTTCTCTTTTTGGGATCTCAATCACACACGTATTAGGCCATTTAATACTATCCCATACTATGTAGATGCGATTTTGTTTTTATTCATCCTGTTTCTTTTTTCTCTTGATGTTTTCAATTTCCATAACTGAACTTAATTCCTGTTTACACATTTACACCTTCCCCAATTTTTTCCTCCAATGTATCAGGTCTATTGATGAGCCCCTGAAGGCATTCTTTATCTCCTAATGAGTTTTTAATTTATAGCATTTTCATTTCTCTGATACTTTACAATTCTCTGCTGAAGTTACTCATCTGATTATGGACACTACCCACCTTTGTAACATTAATCTTGTAACATTAATCTTCTTAAAATCTTCATTAATCTTGTAACATTAATCTTCTTGAAACTGAATAAGTCATTTAAAATTTTCCATGTTTTAAAATTCTATTAGAAGATAAGCATAGCCCCACTTACTACAAATTAGGGATGTTTTATTTAGAAACCAAAATGATGTTTCTTCTGAACAGAAAAACAAGTGACAATTATATAACTGATTAAATGGAACTAGTTTTTTAAATTCATCAACAGCAAAAGTATTTAAAGAGAATATTGTAGAATACAATCATTTAACATAAAAAATAAAAGCAGAATATTTTACTTTACTCAAGCAGATCTAGAATTATTATGCTTGTATTATGCTAATCTTCTAAAGTCCTTAAAATATGAAAATATTTACTTTTATGTTAGATGGTTATAAAGGAAAAGGGTTTAAAATATATGTGTCAACAGCTCAAAGATGGACATAATACTAGTTAATGTTTATTGAGCATTTACTACTGTATAGCTTAGGTACTTTTCTAAGTGCTTTATAAATATTCATTCACTTTTTTTTGAGGGGGGGTGCTGGGGATTTAACTCACAACCTCACACCTGATAGGCAGGCGCTGTGTCTCTGAGCTATATTCCTGGTACTTATTCATTTACTTTTCACAATAATTCAATTACTCCTACCTAAGTGATTAAAAGACTAAAATATAAAGAACTTGACCCAGATTGTAAAACTAATAAGCACAGGACAGGGGTTTGCCTCACACTGTATGCTTCAGTGCTCACTTACTTTGCTGCTCAAAGTGTTTTGGAAATCATAATTTTAAAGTGATCAAGAGATAAATATCAATCCATCTCTTCTTGTCAGTTGGTGCTTGACATGAAAATTGTATGTTTCTTTCTTTCTTTTTTACCTACTACTATTAAAACAATCCAGAGGTACAGATCAAATTCATTCACAAATCTGTGTAGTCAAGAAACCATCACATGATGAAACATAATTATGGTCTTTTATCCAGAATACTCAAGGGGGCTCATCAGTTACCACTACTCAACTGTCTGTGTTATTTTTAATTGAGAACCCAATGAAAATTACCAGACATAAGAAGAAAATTCACAGTTTAAAAGAAGATCCATTGTACAACAAGAAGAAATAGAAGTTTTAAAATACCTAATTATAGCCTTCTATTAGTGGCAAACTAGGTAACTTCCAGTAACTCTTATGTTAACACCACTGAATAACCTGATGAAAAATGCACAAAACATCTTAGTTCATATCCGAGCTCCAACAAGATATTAGAGAATTTCTTAATGAGAGTGTAGAAGCCAAGTAAATCATTTCCTTTTTAGGGAATATTTATCAATACTGGAGAAGCGCTAGAGAGGTAGTTTCCGTGTGAGGAGAAAGGGGGGATTCAGGGTCTTCTGGGGTCACTTTCACTGTGGCTCACTTGTCTCTTTGTGAGTGAAGGGCTTAAAGAAAAGCATATTTTTTCAGGAAATTGTAGGCTCCATAAAGTAAGTCTAAATTTAGTATCCACTGAAGGTAGAAACTTAAGGTAACATGCACTCTACTTATGCTGGGGAAACTCAGGGGCTTGGCTATTAAGTTGGGATACTGTGGCAGGTTATCTAGCAGCTTAGAAAACTGTCATGATTAATCTGAGACTGCTTTGATTTCTTGGGTATGCAGAATCAAAAACTAAAATTCCTCTCTGGGAAGAAAACAATTTGTCTACACACAAATGACTATAAAACATGAAGACCTTAAAGCAGGTTCTACAGAATCGGGTCTTCTTGGAGTCTTTAAAATGCTAGTATAAGTCTGAGATTCCACGAGGCTCGTTTGGTAATCATTGCAGCCATTTATTTATTCATCTTAATATAGTGTATATTAAGTACCTACTATGTTCTAGAAACTGATATAATCAGACATAACCCAATAAGCAAAACCAAAATAAACTCTCAAAGATCTTAGATCATAATGATAAAAATCTTCAGTAAACAAACAAAAAAACCCAGTCATTATATAACTGTAATATATGTCAAATATATTTAGTTGTTAGGAAGATAATTAAAACTGAGTAAAAGGACCAAAAAAACCCCCATGAAGTAGGTGATACTGTAATAACTTGATCAAAAACTACTTCTCTAAGAAGGCATTTGAGCATAGATCTAAATAAAGTAATAAAACTATTATCTGGATACAGATACTCTATGAAGAGGAAAATACTGAGTACGAGGTCCTGGATATAGAGGCATATGGTTTATTTTAGAAAGAACAAGAAGGTCAATTTGAAAGGAATGAGAAAAACCAAGAATTTTATGAAATGAGATTGGAAAGGTAGTCAGGTGTCAGGTCTCCAAGAGAATGGTAGAATTTGGATTTTATTCCAAAAATGATTACAACACTCTGGCGAGCTTGAGCCATGTAAGGAACAATGTTTGATTCATATTTTAAAGGAGTCACTCTACGTAAGAACAACAGATTAAATGTAAGAAAAGGCGATCACAACCAGATCTCTTACTAGGTTATGAGTACTGCCAGGCAGAAATGACAGGGACTGAATCTAGGGAGTAGTGGTGGCCTGCCAGCTGGTCTTAATTTTCAACTGACTGGATTAAAAGGCTCCTGGAGGGGTGATTGGATCACTGAGAGACACTCCTCAGTTAATAACTGAATGTGCCATTGGGATGTGGGGCTGGGTGGAGGGGCAGGTCACTGAGCCTGTGCCTTTGGGGGGTTCCCCTGTTCTTTGCTTCCAAGTTGCCACAAATTGACTAGCTTTGCTCCAGCCTTCTACATGATGTCTCTGCCCTGGAACCAGCCAACCACAGACTGAAACCTTCAAAACCGTGTGCAAAATAAGCCATTTCAGTGCCTGGAATATAGCTCAGCTGCATAAGCGCCTGCCTGGTGAGCTCAAAATCCTGAGTTTGATTTGTGGTGCAAAAAAAAGTCAAGAAGAAATTTTCGCCTCTAGAATTGTTTTTCTCAACAAGAACAATCACCACCTAAAAGAGATGGAAATGCTGCAAAGCACCTGGGACCAGTATATGTATTGAGGGAACTCCAATTACACTTGCTAATACACTGAACGCGAATTATGAAAGAAAAACACAAACCAAGGATGATTCCAAAATATTAAAAAATAAACTTAGGTTTTAAAGACATAAGGACATTCTTATTAAAGTCAGAAACATGGCAAGGGTAATAGCATTTCTGTAATTATTCAGCATTATAGAGGAACTCTGACTCAATGCAATGATATATAGAAAAAAACTGTAAGAACTGGAGAGAATGAGGTAAGTTTTTGGCACTTGATATGATAGGCAGAATATACAAAAAAAAAATGAATGAAACCCAGAAAACTAATTGGAAGATTTAGTAAGGGAATTGGACATAAGCTATAAATACCAATGTTAACTTCTTCATACTAGCAATAAATTTTTAAAATACGTATGAATAAACTATAGAAAACACAAAATCTTTGGAGGAAAATATCAGGTCATACAAGCATGAAAAGATCTCTAGCATTTAAAAAGTGAAAAAATCTGGCAAATATTATTACAAAATAATATTTAGTTTGATCATTTTAGAATTATATATTCAGACTAAGAGGATTTGTTTGTATATGTTTATGTCAATGTATACACTTATGCACATAAAATTTTACAAATATACGTACATACATAGAGCTATAGCAAAACTTTATATCGTAAACTAGTTTTTTAAATTGTAAACTTTTTAGTAGCTAGAGAATCGGAAGTTTCTATTTGTAAGAAAGTATTTTCTTTCCCTGCTTTGTACATAATATTGTTTAATAAGCATTATAAAAATAATATTTGAAAATGATTTTGTTTCATCCCCTCAAATGCACAACCTAAATTCTCAAGAAGAGCTGACATAATAAGCCACATTTATCAAATGCTCCATACTGTGCTAAGAATAATAGCTGAATTAATTAATTTGTTCACTCTCCATTAACATGATTGATTTCTCTATGACATTAATACGACAACTATCTTCAAATCATAAGGATTAAAACACAAAGCAAATAAAAATGAGTCTCAGTTTACATTTTAATGTTATATGATGAATAATCTTGATTTCCAGCCTGACTTGGATTGAGAAATTAACAAAGAATACTTCTGTGAGTGTCCCTGAGGGTGTTTCCAGAGATGAGGGCCATACCAGAGAGCAAACTGAGGGGAAGACTCACTTTGAATGCTGGCAGAACCAACCAACAGGGTGGGAATCCAGATGAAGGAAAGACAAGGAAAGGAAGAAGCCAGACAGAGTGTTCCCTAGCTTGCTTTCTGCTCCTGGACACCATGACACTGAGCAGCTGCCTTCACCATGATGTTCTGTGTCACCTCAACCACAGAAACAATAGAGTCAGTCAACCATGGACTGAAACCTCAAGAATCATGAGCCAAATAAACTGCACTTTTAAGTCAGGATTCTCAGGTCTCTTCACAGTAAGGTAAATGTAACTTGTGGTGGGCACATACCATGAACAAATGAATTATTATACAACACAATGTTAGGTATTTTTAGTTATTAGGAAGATATATCCTTTAATAAGACATATCCATATTTAGTTATTAGGAAGTTATTAGGAAGACATATTAGGAAGACATATCCTGAGTAAAAGCAGGGTGTGAAGGGATATATGCCTATAATTCTAATTATTCTGGAAGCTAAGGCAGGAGGATTGCAAGTTTGAAGCCAGCATGGGCAACGTGGTTAAATCCTGTCTCGAAACAAAACAAAGCAAAACAAAACAAAACAAAACAAAAAGCGGAGGACTGGAGATGCAGCTCATAACTCCTTGGGTTCAATTCTTGGTACAAAAGCCAAAAAACAAACAAACAAATAAAACTTGAGTCAAAAAGCCAAAAAGCCAAAAATGAAATGCTTTGTAGATAGGTTGGGGGAGGAGAAAGTACTCTTAAGGCAAAGGGGAAATGCAACTTGCTCAAGTTCACTGGGCATGAAATTAGCAAAGATGAGCTTCGCATGGAGTCAGCAGCCCAAACTTCTAGCCACTGTACTATATTGACTATGAATCAAGGAGAATAATCTTTTGAATCATACACACACACACACACACACACATACAAACACACACATATTTCAGAAAACTAGTCCATAAAAATTCAAGGGGTAAAAAGGAAAAAATCACATCAAAAGGAACAGAAGGTAGAAACTGACATGACAGATGACAATGAAAATCACTGCTACCATGATGGTGATCAAGTGTCCTCATGGAGAGTAATCACTCATACACACCCCCAGGGATATGATTATTGAAGCTTCTATTTTCTTGTTTGTGTTTTTCTGTATGTTTCAAGTTCTTGCAAAATCTATGCAATTTATTTACTATTACAAAGCATTCTGAGTGATAGATTAATTAGGTTTATTAAACATAAGTTAGCCAACTTTCAAGTACTGGGAGTAAAACATGATGCATCATAATAAACAATGTGTGACAACTGAATTCTTAATAATACCCATGGTGCTTCAGACATATATATATATATATATATATATATATATATATATATATATGTAATTACATGGCAAGAGTCTTGATGAGATGCCAGATAAATCAGCACTCACAGTATGTTGGTACATTCTTGTCCTGAAGGCTGAAATTTCATGTAAATATCAATGTTATTATCTCTATTTTCAACATGTCATATAGCTAGGCAAACTGCTCAGTACAAGCTGATTTACTTGAAGTTACTGGACAGTAAGAACACCTCAGAATTTAAACAAGAGCTCCCATGGTTACTATGAAATTTCCCCTCAATTTTGTCTACATCAAACATTTTTCAAAGCAGCAGAAACTTTCCAAATATTAGTACCAAGAAATACCAACTAAATTTTGGTAGATTATAGCACATTCTTATTGGACAGCTTACAGCTACAGAAGAAAAACTGAACTACAATTAATCAGAAAAATAACTTTTGTAAATGCTGTTTAGAGACAATATAAGGGTGACCCACAACTGTATTCTTCTTCTTTCAATTTAATGGAGACATTCCTCTGAACCTTGACTCCAAAAATCATTAAATATTAGGAATTCTTATATTCACTGTTACTATAAAAAGACCTACAATCATAAATTTTTCCCACCATAAACTTTTTCTCTTTTAGCATTGGATATGCAGATTTTTGTTTTTATTAAGCGTGAAGACTTCCTCACAACCAGCCAGATCCTATCTCTGAGTAACACTGTTGGCCGTGGGGTTCACCGAAGGATGTATCATGCAGGTGTGAAATAACCTGCTATTTGTGGGAGTTATTTGTACACCCAATTATTGGAAGAGAGGTCTGTAATTCCTCCGCTAATCTAGAGAATGTCTATAATCCTAGAGAAGAGCTAAGAATCACTGGGAAGAACCTTGTGACTTTATGAGACAGGCAGTGAAGCCTAAATTAAGAACTTTAAAGATAATTCCTTTGTCACCAGTGTTCATTCCAAGCCAGTTCTATTAGTTGCATAGCAAACAGTGGTTTAAACCTTAGTAACAGAAATCAGAAAAATAAGTGAAATTTAAATCATGCCAAGTGCCTTTAGGATAGCTTATGTGATAAGTGCAGGTTTTTTGCTCTAGGTGAAACAGTAAAGGCAATTCAAGATAAACTGGAATAAATGAGGAGGAAAAAGAGCATGTAAGCCCCATTTTGCGTATTTACAGAATATTGCTTCTAAGTGTTTGAAGAAATGAAGCTTTTACAATAAGAAGACGTATGTTAGAGGGCACAGAGTAGTCTGTGTGTAGTTGTATCATGTACAAATAGAGAAAAAAACTATTTATTTTTCAAAGTTTTATGGACAAGCTCGTGATTTGAGGTTAAACTTTTTTAAGTGAAGTGTACCTTGTATCTTTTATTCTTTTGGAATATTTTATTCCACCCAGAGGTGGCTAGGAGACCAGAGGTGCTTGCCTCTCATTTATTGTTCTATTCCTGCGCCTGCCAACCGGAATGGCCCTTTTGTGCAGTTGTCAACTACATTCGTGAATTGGAATTTCTCATGCAAGCTCTAGTACATTAAAAATGAAACAAACCAGTGTTGTCAAGCTTGACAGCACTGTCAACAAGAGTCATTTCGTAAGGTCTAGATCAAACGGTTCTGTCATGGCAGAGAAATGACCAACACCTGCCTCGAAGCTTCATCCCGGGTCTAAAGAGTCGCTCTTGTCTTCTTAGTGTCCAGTACCCAGGAGACATCTCCCATAAAGACCTGGCTCCTCTGCTCCTTCAGTTCAGTCATCACTGCACAAGTCCTGAATCTTTCTCTTACGATCAAATGAAAGGAACCAGTTGGTCTTTGTACAAAGGATCTGTATAGTAAATGCAATATTAACATATATTACGTACAAACCAAAGAAATAAAAGTCTAGTGAGACAGAACAGGAAAGACTACCTTAACTAGCTGGGAGCTTTGCAGGATCTTTCTTGCTTTTAAATAAAACACTGAGTAATCTTGGGTACAGATAATTTAAATAGTAGAAGTTCTATGCTGAATGGCTAATAATGATAAAAATGCATATAAGTAGTAAAGGCTGATGACAAAGATCAGAAAAATGAAGGTAGAAAGTGCATGAGAAATGAGGCAGGGCATTGGGCTGGACACTTCTCTCTAGTCATCAGCACTCTGAGCTTTCCTCTAATCTGGCGTAGATGGCTTGCCAAGATGCATGAGCTTTGGTGAATATCAGTTTGTACAAGTGCCCTATGTGCAATTTAGGCAGCAAATGAAGTGATCTGGGAAGCATCAGGTGAGAAGTGCTGTGGTGGGGACAGAAGAAAGTGGCATTTAGGTGTTCAGGCCAAGCTGGAGGCAAGAAATCTGCAAAAGATATGATATTCTCCCAATATTATGAAAGCTTCTGAAGAAAGAAAAGAAACTGGTTTCTCACATTATGAGAAAATACTTTAAGTCTGACTAAAAACTTCTGCATCTAGATTTGTTTGTATCTAGATTTAATGACCTACAATAAATCAGACTTACTGATTGTATTGTAAATATTAGCAGGACATGAAATTCTTTTTTTTTTTTCTGCAAGGGAAAAAAAGAACTCTGAATCACTATTTGGAAACATTGGATCTTCAGGGAAAATAAAATATCTTTTTATCTAAAAAGGCAGAAGAGTATTAAAAAACAAAATAAAGCAGAATTTGTTCTGAACTTCATTATGCAAAATATGCTGTGTATCACCAGGTCAACACAAGGCTTGGATTCTATCTTAGTTACTTTTCTTGTTGCTAAGACAAGATACCCCACACTCAAAGTTAAGGAAGAAGGGCCGGTGATTTAGCTCAGTTGTAAACACCTGCCTGGCAAGCGCAAGATCATGAGTTCAATCCCCAGTACCAAAACAAACAAACAACAACAAAAAAACCAACCAAACAAACAAAAACCAAAACAAACAAACAAAGTTAAAGGATGAAAGGTTCTAAACAAAGGAAAGGTTCACAGTTGGTAGACGTTTCAGTTCATGGTCTGCTGGCTCCAAGACAGGGTGGCATGAGAGACAGGCATTGCAAAGGAAAAATGGCTCATGGTGGGCAGAAGGTAGAAAAGCAGTGAGCGAGGGGGCCTGAGCAGCTTTCTTCTGCCCATTTTACATTCTGTCCAGGCCACTGGGATTAGGGCGGTGCCAAACCAGCCGTGGATTGATTTAGTAATCAGCCAATTTTAATCCTAGCATTGTACCATGAAGCAATCACATATGCTAGATTCAGTCACCTCTTAAAAAAAAACACCTACCTATGACTGCATGAGGAATTAGGGAAATCATCTAAACACAAGCCATAACAGATTCTAAATATACTTACGTCAAAATTAAGGGGTCAACCGCTACTTTCTGTGGACCTTATTCCGTGAGATTTGAAATGATTTTTCCTTTGATACGTGAGATCCATTATCTTGTTCATCCTAAAACTGAATACAGTATTTATGGGCTATCTATGCCAGGTATTTGCAGTTTTGGTTATCAGTCTACATTTTCTCAGTCTAGGAGTTTCTCAGTAACAGGGAGCAGTAAATATGGCTTGAGAAGGAAGCAGCATGAATGATGCAGAGCCAGAAGGATTAAGTTTGTCCCAAAGAAAACTATTACGCTCTAAAAAGAACAGACTAGTTTTCTAGCAACCACTAAATCTAGGTATGATTTTCCCAGGCAGCTTGACCTCACAAATGTCACTTCAGTTTTCTTTGTGTTACACCTAATCTTCTAACAGGTGCTCATTCCCCACAAATGTTGTACTGGGTCCAAAGGGCCTAACAAAATAAAACACAATACCCAAGGCAGCACATTGCACGGAAGAAACTTGAGGCTGCACTCTGCCGTGGAACAGCCCCTATGACCTGTCCACTAAAACCTGGAAATGTCACTGGCATGAATTGAGAGGCTCCACTGCATGTGGTACACCAACAAAGACTTAGTACAAAACACAGTGTGAACTGTTTCAATAGTCTGTGTTCGATACATGCTACAATAATAACATTTTTGAAAACTAGGTTTAAAAAACAATTAAAATTTACTTTTCAAAGTGTGACTACTAGAAAATCTAGAATTACACATGTGGTAGGCCTGTGGTTATACACACTGTATTTCCAGTGAATTGGGCTACTCTAGAGACATCAAACACCTCTTTCTTCTAGGAGTAACATTAGCTATGTCTTCTCCAGTCCCTACAGGGTAGATGCAATGTGGTTTGCTTTGTTTAAGTCTTTTCAGGGGTCTAGCACAGAACTGAAAACTGGATCAGTAGTCAGTGTTTAGTGCTGATTTACCAACAACTATGTAACACATGTGTGATGGTTAGTTTTGTATGTCATCTTGACTATCTCATGGAATGCCCAGACATTTAGCCAAACATCATTCTGGGATGGAAGGTATGGTGGATTAACTAATGGTCAACTTATATGGTACAACTTACATGATACAACTTAATTACTCAATGTGGCCTCTTGCTACAATCAACAAATGTGGTAAATATGAGATGTCTGAAATTGCAGCCAGCATAACACAGCATACTATTCTAAAAGAAATATTTTCAGTAAATAGAAAGAATACTTTCTAAAATAATTCTACAATAAATTTACAGATCTAATGTCATTACTCCTCAAACCCTTTAATGAAATTGAAAAGGAAATACTTCCTAATGCATTCCTGAAGGCAAGTATTATGTGATACCAAAACCAGAGAAAGATCAACCAAAATATAGAACTACAGGCCAATCTCTTTACTTCATATTGATACAAAAATCTTCAGTAAGATACTAGTAAACAGAATGCAGAAAATCATCAAGATTATATACCATGACCAAATAAGAGTCATTCCAGGGATGCAGGCATAGTTTAACATATGCAAATCAGAAAAGGTAATGTACTATATCAACATAGCCAAAGACAAAAATCGCATGATGATCTCACAGATGCAGGAGAAGCATTTGACGAAGTCCAACACACACTTGGGATAAAAACCTTACAGGGAATTGAACAGATGTACTTTATCTCAATCTGATACCATCATCTATGACAAACCAACAGCCAAAATGGTCAAAAACAGAAAGCTTTCACTCTAAAGTCAGGAAAAAGACTAGGATGTCCACTATCACCATTCCTATTCAATATCGTTATGGAAACATTATTCAGAGCAATTAGACAAGAAATAAAAGCAATAAAGATAGGAAAAGAAGAAAAAAATTATCATTATTTGCAGATGACATGATAGTCTATATAGAAGACCACAAAAACTTCACCAAAAGACTTAGGGATTCAATGACCAAATTCAGTCACAAAGCTGAATACAATGTTAATATTCAAAAATCAGTAGTATTCCTGTATGTAAATAATAAACTTACTGGAGAGAAACATCAAAAACAACTTTCACAATAGCACAAAAAAATGCAATACTTAGGAATCAGTCTAACAAAGCAAGTATGGTGGATTAACTAATGGTCAACTTATAAAACCCACTTGAACTCAATCAGTGTGGTTCTGGGTGTAGAAGATGCACCTGAGGATTGTTGCCAACAGCATAAAAGTAGAACTGGAAGGGAAGATGGGCTGCTGTTGTTGGAGAAGCGTGTCTTGCTGGTTTTCCTGATATGAACTCAGCTGTTCTCATCTCCAGAGGAGCCTGGGTCCTCACTCTCACTGAGGATGGTTATGGTTCTCTTTGAGGGAACTCTGGTCTTTACTTTGAGCATCACTTTCTGGTTCCAGTGCAGATCCCTCAGCTTGCTGGCACAGATACTTTATTCATTGGTGTGGCCTTTCTAGCATCTACCACTGGCCTTTGGGTCTTCTCAGTGCATATCTTTGATACAGACGTGCATGAGACACTGTCGTGGGCTCTAGGTCTTCCACTGGACACATGCAGCATTATTGCTGTGAGATCCAGACTCTCAATTGGATTCTTTGGGTCTCTAGTGTGTGGACAGATTTCCATTACTTTTTTACATTTGACTCTTTGCATGAATATTATAAAATAATCTTATAAATTACACGTCCTGTATTGAGCCTTTTTACCTTGCAAACCCTAATTACAACAGGAAGTAAAAGATCTCTACACTGAAAACTACAGGGGAAACTCTGAAAAAGATCAAAGAGGATATCAGAAAATAGAAAGATATTCCTTGTTCTTATGTAGAAAGAACCAACACAGTGAGAATGGCCATACTCTCAAAATTGTTATAGAGATTTAATGCAGTCACAATCAAAATACCATTAACATACCTCACAGAATTAGAGGAAACAATCCTAAAATTCATTTGGAATCAGAAGAGGCTTAGAGTAGCAAAAGTGATTTTGGGCAACAAAGGCAAGGCAGGAGGCATCAAAAATGTCTGACATGAAGATATATTATGGAGCTGCTGTGATAAAAACAGCACGGTACTGCCAAAAATAAAACAGACAAGAGGATCAATGAAGCAGATTAGAAGAACCAGCTCCAAACACACACAGCCGTCTTTGTCAAAGGGGTCAAATAAGCTCACTGGAAGAAGAGACTCTTTAATAAACGGTGCTAAAAACAAAACTGGCTTCTCACATGTTGACTCTAAAGCTAAATCCAAGTCTATTACCATGCACTAAACTAAAATCAAAATAGATTAAAAATCTAAATATTGGGCTGGGGATTTAGCTCAGCAGCATAAGCACCTGCCTTGCAAGCATGCAGTTGTGAGTTCGATCCCCAGTACAAAAAAAAAAAAAATCTAAATATTAAAACAGAAACACTAAATCTTCTGGAAGAGAAAATAGGTAAAATTTTTAAAGACATTGTTGTGGGCATATACTTGATAAAAAAAAAAACCCAGATCACATGGGAAATACTACAAATAATCAACCAGTGGGATCTCATCTTATTAAAAAGCTTTTGGAAAGCAAAAGAAAAATTTCCAAAAGAGTAAGATGACCAACAGAATGGGGAAAATTTTTTTTAAATTTTTAACCCACTGTTCCTCAGACAAAGAACTAATATCTAAAATATAAAAAGGACTCAAAAAAATCAGATCCCATAAATTCAAAGACTTAATCCAGAAATGGGCATGTGAGATAAATGCATCAGATGAAAAAATACAATCAGCAAGCAAATATATGAAAAAGTGTTCAACTTCACTTGTTATTTGACAAGTGAATTAAAACAAAGCTGGGATTCCATCTCACTTCAGAAAGAATGGCAATAGCCATTAAAAAAACAACCAATAACAAATTCTGGTGGGGCTGTGGGGAAAAAAATGAACGCTTTTCCACTGTTAGTAGGGATTTAGATTGGTGCAACTGCTGTGGAAATCATTGTGGAGATGCCTCAAAAACCTAGGCCTAGAGATTACATTTGACTCAGCTATTCCTCTTCTTGGTATCTTCCCAAAAGAATCAAAAGCATCACACCCACAATGAAATATGTGCATCCATGTTTATAGTGGTACAGTTTGTAATAGCTAAATTTGGGGAATAACCTAAAAGTACATTAACCGAGGAATGAATAAAGGTATTGTTTTTTAAAAATATAATGGAGTACTAATATTCCATAAAGAAAGATAACCTTGAAACATTTATCGCTAAATAGATGAACCTTGATCATACTCTTAAGTGAAATAAATTGGACACTCATGTATAAATATCACATTGTCTCACTGGTATGAGAAATTGAAGTGTAAATAAGGACCAAATTGTACAAGAGATATGATGAAATGGGAAGAAATTTTTCTAAAGGAAAGAGGAACTAGGGAAAGGGAAGTGGAAAGGAAGGGCTAGAAAAGGAAAAAAATTAGAAAAGAAGGATAAAATGGAAGCAAAGCTTTGTAAATAAGAAAGGAAAGAGTGATTGGAGGGAGGAAGGAGAAATGAGAGGAAAACAACACAAATCAAGGTATATTGTATTCAGGTACAAATGGCCTACAATGAACGTGATCATTGTATCTGCCTAAATTGTATACAATAAACTTAAATTGTAAAAAATCATCATAATAATGACTTCCAGTACATGAATAAACAAGTAAGTTTCTTATTATCATTACCAAGTATTTCTCATGATCATTATCAGGTGTTATGTACTTTATAAAATTGTATGTATTATACTTCTATGTAATTGGCAGGGTTGGACATCTGTTTATAGTAGCATCACCACAACACATGAATAATGCATTGTATATGAAGTGACATTGGCTAGTGTCACTGTAGGTAGGAATGTTTAGTTCAGTTATAATTATTTATAAAATTTTTTGATATGTAATATTTGTACTTATTTATGGAATATGATATAATCAGGAACATCTTTGTAATGCATAAGCATCAAATTATGGTAATTAACATTTCATTTTATCTTTTTAAAAATTAATTTTATTGATACATTGATTATGGGTTACTTGTTCTTGTACTGGTATGTCTTTTTTTTTTTTTTTTGGTACCAGTATCAAACTCACGACCTCACGCTTGCCAGGCAGGCGCTTAAGCCACTGAGCTAAATCCCCGGCCCTGTACATGGTGTGTCTTGATTCTTCTTTTTTTCCCTACTTTCCTCCGCTTCCTTCAATCCCTCTTCTTTTCCATTATAAACATGAGACTACTATATTTGTCACTCTTTCTCATCACTGAGACAAAATACTCCACTCTCACAACTAAAAGGAGGTGTTTATTGCAGTTTATGGGGTTTTTTTGTTTTTTTATTTTAAAAACAATAAAACCAAACAAAATAAAATAGAATAGAGTCAATCAAAACAAAACAGTGAACATAATACAGGACTTCAAAACAAGATAATAGGGAATCAACCATGGCTACCATAATGCTTCTTGTTATCTTCAACGTAGCTGCCTATACCATCAGACATAATAAAATCAAACAAAACAAAACAGAATAAAATCAATTAAAAGCAGTGAAAATCATACATGGTGGCTTGTGGTTTGGAAAGGAGGCAGTCCGCGGTTGGCAGCTTCAGAGGAGGAGGTGTGGCTGAAGCACGCGCCTGAGGGAGGGTGCTCCCATGGTGGCCAGGAGCTAGAGCCAACAGGAGGGGAGGAACCAGCTCCAAGAATACATACCCCTTCCAGTTCACGTCTCTCGTGACCTGCTCCCTCCAACCAGGCCCCACCTCCAAACCCAACACTTTGGGGCGAATATTTTAGATCTAAGCAACAGCATGTTTGCCAGGCTTCCTAAAAGGCTCACGTCCATCTCGTTATGCAAAATGTATTTAGCCAATCTAAAGAGCTGCCAAACTCTTAATAGTTCTAGTATTTCCAAAGTGCTCTGAGAGTCATAGAAAAATCTTAGCTACGAAACCCTGTACAAATAAAAAAGGTAAATATTTCTAATATAACATTGTACAGGTAATCTAAAAAGGAGAAATGGGGTGGTAGGGGTGGAGAAGTGGGATAAAAAAAAAGATTGAAATTCAGAAGGACAAGAATAAAATGTTTTAGGTCCACATCCAGAACCCGAGGTAGCCCCCAGTAAAATACAAACTCCAAAGAGGGAGGGGAGCCTTGCCACTCTGACTTTGCCAGCCATACTCCTTATAGCTTCTCTTTTTGGCTGGCTCCACTCTCTGCAGCTTTCTTTGGCCGATATTCCATACACCTGGCACTCCAATATGCTGAGGTCTCTACTGCACTTTTGGCTTCACTTTCACAGCGTCCAGTATTGCCTTTTCAGGTGCTCCTCAGCTTTCCTTTAAAATTTGTGTAGAAATCTTTCTGTCCCCACAATTCTTGCATTCTGTATGCTTGTAAAATCAGTATCACATGGAAGACACCAAGGAAAACTTCCAGGTCAAGCAATACATGGGCCTCCTTGGACCATTACTGCAGAGATCTCTAGGTGCCAGAATGATTGAGCACAGTGAAATGAATGAGAGGGAATTAACTCCTTAGAAGGACCTTCTTGAGCAGGAATCACAGGGATGCTCTTCTTAAATGAAAGTTTTGCACCCTGAGCCTATGATGGGTGAGATCTTGCTAATTTCTGAGATGCTTTCAAGATCTTTCTTCTTACCTCTATACAAAGTACTTGGTTCCTTTTTAATGGCACTTCTTTCTTCAGCAACCACAGCATTTTTGGGCCCAAGTTCACAGGCTTTCTTCTCGGTCAGCAACTTTCTTCATATTATTGAACTGTATCTTTTGGTCCTGATTCTCACTGTAAATCTGGCTGAAAGAAACAAGCAGTATCCATACTACAGCCAAATCATCAGGTTCCTTGGGATTTCCTTCGTCAGATTAATTTGTCCACTACCTTTAATCTCAGTTTTCAGCAAATTATCAGGACATGGGAAAATTGAAGATCTATTTTCTTCTTGATTATATAAACACACATCCTTCAGTCCAAATGTGAATGGAGTCCTTGTTTTTAACTGAAACATCCTAAACCCACCTTTTACTGTCTGCATTCCTACTGGCATTCTAGCTTCCTGGATTTCATTCAGAATCAGGCATCAAGCATGGCTTATAACATTCTAGAGCAAAGATTCTCTAGCCCAAATCTCCAAATCTTTCCAAACTTCTGCAAGGCAGAAGACTTTGAACCACATAATTATGTATAGTCACAGAAATAACCCATCTCTAGTACTAACGTCCTGTATTATTTACTTTCTTACCACTGAGGCACATATCTGACACCCACAATTTAAAGGAGGAAAAATTTATTTTGGCTCATAATTTTCAGAGGATTTAGTACATGATTGGTGGCCCTGAGGCAAAAATTGTATAGCAGAAGGATATGGCAGAGGAAGGCTCCTGACCTCATGGCAGCCAGAAAGGAAGGAAGGAAGGAAAGAGAGAGAGAGAGGGAGAAAGAAGAAAAAGGAGGAGGAGGAAGAGGAGGAATGGGGAGGAAGAAGAGAAGAAGGGTGGAGGAATGAGAAGAATTGAGGAAAAAGAGAATAAACTGGAACAGGACAAGAATACTTCCCACAAAGAATGTAAACATTATACACTACACATGTAAAATAATAAAATTAAAGTATAAAAGGAATATACCCTTCCAGTTCACACTCCAAATGACTGGCCCCTTGCAGCCTGCCCCCCCCCAAGATGAGACTTTTTCAAGGGACATTTTAGATTTAAATCAGAAAAGCCATTATCAATATGTGTTCTGTCATCAGTCGAATTGTCACAATGGAACAAAGGACTATAAATACCCTCTATTGGTGATTGTTTTATGTAGAGAACCCTGATAACACCATGAATAAATTAATTTTAGGATAGAATCTCTCAGAGTATCAGAATTTTAAGTCAGTGAGCAAGGAGAGGCCAGTTTTACGAATATGTGCTATAAATGGCTCTGCCACTGGTTAACCCAGTGACATTCTGAGTCTCAGTTTGCTCATTGCCCCTCACAAGGATGTTGTCAAAGGTAAAAAGGTGACACTTAACTCAGCACTTTGTCCTTCCTAAGCTATGTACAATGTCTTCTCTTGTTATTCATACAATGAAACTAAAAATCAAATGGCTAACGGATATATAAGATATATTCTCATTAAAGTACTCACACATTGAGTGGAGTTTTTCAGCAACAGGCAAAATTCATCTTACATGCTCATTTGCCAAAGGGAACATAACCTTTTACCATCAGGAGGAAAACACACACCCAGGAACTGGAAGGAATGGTCATGTGACCCACAGAGCAAAGAATCAGATGGGGGGCCCCATGAGAGTGCTATCCCAGGGCTCTGATTGTGTGAGACATGGTACACAGTAAGGCTACCAACTATGATTCCAGACCTTCAGGGCTCTTTCTATTTTGTATGTGATTCCAGCTTTTTGCAGTCTTAAATTATTAATGTGTTACAGTGATCACTGAAAATGATCCATCTTTGGCAGGAGGACTGTGGCCATGATGGACAGCAAAACACTGACACAATGAGAGCTGCTTCCGCAGTCTGTCGAAGGGGAAGAAGTTGCCTCTGTCTTTTCTTTCTTGTCGTCTTTCAAAACTTTGTCGTTTTGTGACAGAAGTGCTGTGTCTGTAATTTATATTTTATGAAATCCTGCTTTCTATAATACAGATAAGTTGATTTCCATAGTTTATCTGATATTTTCCACTTGTACAACTCAATGCTGTAAAAAGGAAAGTTAAGAAACACTGGCACTGCAGATCATGAAAGGATGATACTAAAAGCCACAGATCATAATTTATACTACATGCAGAGGAAGCCACAGGAGTACTGCTAGCGATAGTATCTCAGATGTGTAAATAAAGCATAGAGTTACAGAAATCATGGAAAGGGTGCAAGATTGGGAAAGGTTTGAGGAAAGGATGAGCAGTTTCCAGTATAAAGATAGAATTGATCATTAAGATGTCTTTAGCTGGGAGCACAAAATAATCACCTAATTGGAGTATTGTTTTCTAATTTGTAAGTCAAATTCACATACAGTTCCTCACTATAGCTGCCTGATAAGGAATATCCTTTCAGTGACCTGGAGAAAGCAGAGGTTGAAGGAATCTTGCACATACTAGGATCAGGACCAGAAGCAACAGAGAGACAGATACCATCCTCCTGGAATGCATACGTTGTGCACAGTTTGGATAGTGACCCCTCTGCTGAAATTTCCAACGCCTCTGTGAGAAACAGGTGCAAAGTCTGGGAGGTGCTAGTTATGTTGGCTGTTTTACTTTTTGATTGCCTACTATTTTAGTAAATGGGACCACTCTTCAGAAAAGGGAGGAATTCCCATGGAGATAGTTTGATAACTGAACTTTCTGTATTAAAAAAAAAAAGATTTTAAGAAACAAAAGTACTTAGAGTCATCTCGCAGGAGAGAGAAACGATCTGGTTTAGTGCATCTTGGCCACTGAGGAAGAGCACATTGGAAAGCGATCAAGAGAAGACCCTGGATTGAAGGAGGCAATCCAATAATATTGTGGGAGGGAGAGAAACCTCTTAATCATACAGTAAATAAGTCTGCCTAATTGTCTAACATGTATTACATATTTTTAAATAGACAAGAATACTACACTAAATTCCTTATCCATTCCCATGAAGTTCCAATGTTGGTCACTTTTCAAATGAGACCACTGGCCACACTGCAGAGGATTTCTCTGGACACTGAATTTCTCCCAGGTTTCTAGTGACAAGATGGGTATCTGCACATATCCCCATGCCACGGACCCTCAAGACCCGCAGGTGAAAAGAATCCAAGGTTTTTTTTCTTTTTCACCCTCCTACTCACAGGTCATCAAGAGCCAGACCAGACCAAACAGGAGAAAATATGAGGGATGGGCCAAGCCTTGACCCAGCTGTTCAGACTCCAAGTCCAAGGACATTTAAATATATCCTATCCTTTTTCTTTTTTAACCTTTTACATGTTTACTATGTATTTCTATGTTAAACTGCAGATTGGGGTATGATATCACAGAATTGTAACATTTTTTAGTATAACGGGGAAATGTGGAAATTATCTAGTCCAATTTTTCTTTTTATAAATATGAGGATAGAAGCCCAGAAATGTCAAATCATTTTTTTTTCAGGAAAAAACGGAGCTGGTTGGTAGTTAAATTGCATGGAAGATCCAGCCATTCTTTCCATCGAAACAAGCTTCCTCTCTGTCAGTTATGATGAAGGATGACCTTGAAAATATGGATCACAGTTAATTTTTTAAAATACTACTGGCAACTAGAATCCAAAGTACTTCTCTGTCCCTACAATATTTAATTTTAACTCAACCCCACTGCAGCTACTACTGCAATTTTATATGCAGAGAAACTGCCATGCAAATGAATGGATTTCCTAAGATCATTCAGTTAATCGATACTGGATTTAGGATGCATTTCCAAGCAGTTTGGCCCAGGAGCCTACAATCTTATCCACTTTTCTTCATTGAGTCTGTTGAAAAATGTTGATAAGGCTTATATAAATGTTGAAAGTGGCATAATATTTCTGTATAGTAACTACAATTTGCTTTAATGAACAAATCATTAGTTTGCTAAGTGGTTGATCTACACAGTTCCCTTTTCAGAGTTGTAAGCTACTTAAAAGTTGTATTATTTTTAGGATCAACTAAGAAGAAAACAAGTTAATGATTGGAGGCCATGACTAAAAGGAATCTGTGTTCTTGTACAGATAAGTTCTAAAATGGTTGCAGTGAGAAAAGGCTGGTTCGGGAAAATTGGATACATATAGGAATTAAGTCTAATTGGTAAATATAAATTGGCACAGAAAGTTGCTGGTGTTAAGCATTTATAAAATGAGACATTGATCTCTTTAGGTTTGGGGTATATATTGCTAATACCATAATTTAAATTTATTTTTAATAAAGGCCATCACTAATAAGATTTCAATTTATAACACAAGGATATACAGCACTTTTTTTCAATCAGCTGTTCCTGATTTTCCCAGGCAAGTTTTCTAGATTAATCAGTTTATTAATGGCCAGTGAAAGGAATTAGCATCATATGCCTACTGCTCTATGAGTCTGCCAGGTGACATATAAGTGAAAGCTAAAAGGACTTAAAACTGGCTGATATGAGGGAGGTGAGTATGCCCATGAGCCAATCTAAGTTTATTTGCCATTTATATTGATCGCACTCATCAGTAAAAGTAGATAGCTTCCAGCCATACAAGAATGAAATTGTCTATTCATCCTGTAATGCTATTTTTAGTGGTATATTACAGTGAAAAATAATTCTCAGAGAAAGTTCTACAAGTACAGATGTTTCTTAGGTCACACGTGCAAAAGATATTACGTACCTTGTTCCTGTAAGTGTGGGAGATCTTGGCCCTCTACCTTTTGGACAAATGTTTAGCACTTTGTCCAAAGGCTGATGTTCTTATAGTAAAATCAGCCATCCTTCTCACTGAGTTAGTATCTATATGAAGTATCTATATGAAGGGATGAGTTCCAGTAGGAATGGGAAAAATTTGTGTTGTATCTCTGATATGTCGAGTTGGTCTACAGGGTTCTGGAAAAATGTCTACAGGGTTCAAAGAAAAATGTACTTTCAAGGTCTGTGCTGTCAGGATGAAAAGGCAGAGGATGTGCATAATTTTCCTAGCTGAATGAATATCTCAAAACACTACTCATTTCATCAGTGAAAAAGTATTCCTTGGCTACCAATTAGTGATAGTGGAATCATTATTCTAGAGATCCTTGGATTTGTGAATCCTGAGTAGATATTTCAAATGCTAACAAAACACTTGAAAGTATATATTTACATGTTTGATATGTTTAAGAATAAATCACAGATGATATAACTACACTGACAGAACCAATGGCCAAGGCAAGTGCATTGGGGATAGCCTTATGCCATTCAGTCTTAAAGAAAAAGTCTCTCTTCCTTTCTTCTGTTGGCCAATGTCACCAGGTAGGACTCAGCAGATTTATGGTTTGCCTTACTCCATGCAAACACAGAAGCAATGAGGATGGACAGTTTCCTGTTTCCAAACAAAAGTCACCTGAAGCTAACGGAGCAGTTAGCTATAAGTGCAGTAGGTGGTTAACAGTGGAAATGGAGTTAAGGGGTGGATTTAGGATAAGGTTTGGAGTAGGACTGAGACTTGTTGGTGAGTCAGATGTGCACTGATAAGGTAAAAGCAGAAAAAGGATGATGTCTGAGGACAGTTTTTCTCTTTTTCTAAATCTTTGAACAATTATTTCAGTGGTAGAGGTCAACCAAAGCCCAAATTTTACTACCTTCTAAACTTACATATGATCTCTAGGCCTTCTAATGTTCTAACTTCTGCTTCCATCATCTCTGATGCGGCTGTCAGGATCACTCCAAAATTAAGTATAACTTCATTTTTCTTCCACTTTCTCCTTCTATAATTATCATTATTCCTGGATAAAGATCTAAATACAATAGCTTCTTTCTGCCTACAAGATAACATTCAAACTCTTTATAGCTGCCTACAAGCCACTTCCTGGTCTGTCTTTTGCTCTTTCTCCTCTCTTATAATCTTCACAATCACAGTGAATTCTTTATACCTCTCAGAATACACTGTTTGCTATCTTACTTTGAAAGGCTTCCTTAGTAACTAGTTCATTTGGAAAGCTTCCCTCTCTCTCTTTCTCTCTGTCTCTGTCTCTCTTTCTCTCATTTGTATATACATATGCCTATATATATATATATATATATATATATATATATATACTTATGCCTTACTCTAACACAGCTCTCCACTCCATTTGTGAGGTCTTGTTTACACAGCTTTTTCCTCTGTAGGTAATGAATTCTTTGAGAAAGAGAGTAAGCATCTGAAGTTTTCCTCTTTGTATCCATATGCCTTTCGCAATGACAGATACCTATCAAATGTTCAATAAAAATTGCACAATTCAATTAATGCCTTCCATATTACTTTTATCACTCATTAAGTGTGTGCATAAACATTATTACTGACTGAGCTCAATTCCTGTCAGTGCACCTCTTTTGTTATTTTTTCCATCTCCCTCATCCCATACTCTTAGTGCCTCTTTGTTTTCCACATAGAGTAAAGCTCCAACTTCAGAACTTGTGAATTGCAAACTTTTGCAGGTCTGCTATATAATATTCACAGGTGGACTATATAAGACTCATTTTGTCAGATCACAAATGAATCTGACTTACCAGTGTTCTCCTGGAACAGAATTCTTTCCTAAGTCTGGGAACCTGGCATAAGGTTAAATTTTGTTACAAGGAGTGTAAGTTGACTATATCATGCTCATATGTATTTTTGGAGTATTTATATTAATTAACTATTCATTTTAATTGTATGAGTTCTATTATAAAATATTTACCTAAGAAGAAGATATCAATAAAATAAACTACTAAATTATTATATTTATTTAGCTTTTTTTGGCCTATACGATCTAAATTATCATCAGTAGCTGAGTCACTTGATGAATCACTTTTAACCTCCTCCCAAAGTTGTAAAAGTGGTTTTTCATAAGGCATTGTACTGAACTGGGCTAATTCTACAAGAAAAATCAAAACATTTAATAAACAAATTACAAATGCACAAAAAATAACACAAAGCATAAGGCGGGTAAAACTTACCTATTGATAATTTGACATGTGTGACAAGTTGGGAGCCACAAAGATAGCTTCCTGCATTCCCCCATGCTGCTACTCAGATGCACATCCAACATTCAAAATGAAAAGTTAAATATTTTCACTATAAAATTGTGATCTGCTTGTATTTCAACCAACCTTACTAGGAGTCAAGGAACTAGGTGCAAATCTTTGCTTTCATAATACTATACTCTAATGTGAGGAAGAGAGAGTCAATGAGTATACAAGGGTATTATGTGTTAAATTCTGTAAGAACATTATATAGGTTGAATTAATTAAGACAACAGAGATTTAATTGGGAAATATATCTCTGAGCAGGTGATATTTAAAATGGCATTTCGGTGATTTAAAGGATCACTCTTAGGAATGCTGGGGAAAGATTTTAGACCTCAAGACATTTAAGAAACAGAAATTCTATAAAGGGTGAAGAATGGTAAGCCAAGGAGAGAGGAGGAAAAGCAAGGGGTAGAGGGTAGTAGCAGCAGTTGAATCACAGAGTGCTGAAAGCACTTTGGATTTTATTTTAAGCACAACGTAGTATGACTGGAGGGCTGTAAACAGGTTGGTAGGCTGACCTGTGTTTAAAGGGAGCACTTTAGCAGCTGTATAGAGATTGTATTATTGTAAAGTAAACAGTAGTAGTGGGCCAGGGATTTAGCTCAGTGGCTTAAGCGCCTGCCTGGCAAGCGTGAGGTTGTGAGTTCAATCCCCGGTACCAAAAAAAAAAAAAAAAAAAAAAAAAAACCAGTTGTAGTAACGTAGATAGACACCAGAGCCTCATTAACAGAGATGAGAAGCCTGGAGGAGACTTCAACATGGAAAGGTCGTCTTACTGGGATAAACAGCATCCACCTCTTATTTATAGGTGGTTGAATCTCCTGCCCTGGTAATGTTCCTTGATTTGATTTTTAGGGGCCTTCACTTCCCCCGTCTGGACAGTATTAATATTCTCCCATTGTGCAGACATAACCACATCAGCTCTCTAAAATCCATGAAATCCAATGAATACCTACTGAATTCTTAGACAGCACAGAACATGTCCAGGACTTACATCATTGATTTATTAAAAATAAGAGCAGGCCTTCATTTTTACATACGTTACATCTTCTCATGGGATGTACCCCATCTCCCAGGAGCTCTCTGTGCTCCCTCCCACATTTTTTCCTTCTGGTTTTATCCATACCCAACGTTTCTACATTTGAATTATTTAATAGCAGTAGGTTATGAATGGTTCAAACTAGGAATGAGCATTCTTGAGAGAAAGGCTTATTTAGCCTTTTACTTTTAAGAATCAATAGATTCACCTTGGTCTTACTATTGGTAAATGACAGTACTTTTGCACTTTATAAATCCATTTGAATATTAAGTTCTCCCCTTTAATCTAGGAAGGTAAAGAAATAATGGATGCGCTAATATGAGATGTAAGTCTAGGAAATAAGAGTATGATAAAGAGCACTATTTGGAATTTACTAAAGATATTTCCTAAATATGGCCAGTTAGCTTTGGTTTCTCGTGAGTAGAGAGACCCATGGAAACAGAACCTGGAGTAGCATAGACCTGTGACCTGGACCAGAAAAACAAGTGTCTTAGCTCTTTCCATCTCTGCTGGAACTTCAGCAACCCCACTTATTATCTAGGTTTCTGCCTCCTACCTAGAATCTGACTACACAGACAGACCTCTAAACACCACACAATGCTGCCATTTTTGCATCAGATCTCCTTCTCAGTCTCTCCCTCTCCCTGTCTCTGTCTGTCTATCTATCTCTCTCTCTTTCTATCTGTCTCTTGTTCTCCTCATTCAGCTCTGTACCACCCCAACCCTTATCCTCCCAATCAAATAAAAAGGAATGGAGCAGAATACAGCATTTCCGCCTCCAGAGTGCTGTCATTTTGTGAGCCATGCTTTGAAAACAAATTAGTTTTTTTTTAAGTGACAGGCCAGTGAGTTTTTATTGAGTTACCAGAAGTCCAACATTATTGTCATAAATCAACCAGATTAATTAAGGTTTTACTTTAAAAGTCAAACCTATAGATATTGGATAGAAAGATCAAATCATTCAGTGTAATTTCATACACACTTTCTAGGGTTAATGGAAACTATTGTCAATCATTATTCTTCAGGTAGATAAAGAGATTTCATTTAAAATTTTTGTTTTTAAAATTATAGTTTCAGGGGATTAGAGATGTACGGATGAGCATAGACCATAGTTTCATAGGACAAAAGTAACATCTTCAGGCAAGGACAGTGTAAAGAAAAGCCTTAATACTGGTCCTATATGAAAATATAGTGCTAGTGTGGTAGCACACACACCTGTGATCCCAGCACTTGGAGGCTGAGGCAGGAGGATCGACACGAGTTCTAGCCTGGCCTCGGCTACATAACAAGACAAAACCTAAAATTAAAATAAACAACACACAGAAAACAACACTATAAACTTAGAAGATCAAATAGGATTTGATCAAATACGATTTAGGATTGCTTAGCTTTTGGTTTTTTCCTGAAATGTCTACTGAGATAACTTCTTCGTGCGCCCCCTTCTGCTGGGACTGCTGCAGCTCAACAGTTCTGCTTTACCAAACAGTTTTCTTTGAAGACCTTTCTACAGAAATCAGATAACCTCTAATTTCTGTGTATTTTACAACTCCTTGAATATCAGGTTTAAAGAAATGAAAACTATTTGTCACTGCTGAAAAAATGACAGCTGTTCCTTATAATCTGAGGATCAGTAAATGTTTCCAATCTGTGCATGAATAAGACTGAGATATTATACTTTGGAAGAATCTTTTTCCCTTCAGGTCGATCCATTTAAAGTTCTTTTATAATGTATTTAGTTATCTAAAAACATAAAGAATGGAGAGAGATGCTGCATATATTTTTACATTTTCCGTACATATTTCTGTGGTTTTCATTAAGAGAGGCACTTATGAATAGTCTTTAGCAAAACTTGCAATTTACTTTCATTGTTTAATTTCTTTTCCAGAAATATTTTAGCAGATAAAAGTGTTTTTGTCAGTGTATCTCAGAATAAAAGGTCTATAAACTTTGTTAAGTAAAATATATGCTAGCGGTTAAGTTTCTCTGCTGAACATCTTTAGCTCTTCCTTAATAACCACGCTGATGAAATGCACTTGGCATGCATTTGTTGATGAAATACATGTTCTTAAAGCAAAATGCAAATGAGACTCACAGATTAATTATGTAATAAGGACTCCATAAAGATTTAATAAGCATCCAACAATCTACTACAGCCATGAAAGTTTCTCTAAAAATAATTATAAAACATTCATAAAAAGCTCATGGTACAAATAGCATAAAGCTGGAATAACTACAATAAAAGACAATAATGAAGTAAGATTCCCTCTTTCTCTTAAAGCATCATTCCTAAACACTTTCAAACAATGAGAAAAACCCCATATTGTCAGTGCTGGTCTCCAGAGTGTCTATGCGAGCAGCCCTGATAAAGTTCTTTCGCTTACATGTTGCATGTGCTGGCTCTGCTTACGCTCTGCCCAGAGAGAAAATTGATCCCACTCTCACCGTGGACCTCCTCACTCGCTGTCTGCCCCTCTGACCCGCATTCTCATATAATGGTTTTCCCTCCTTTCAGATTATTAAACCTAGACTTTTCTTATTTAGTGATTGAGAGCACTAAGGAAAACATCCAGCAACCTTGCCCAGCACTCTGGATTTTGCTTGGGTACACACAGACAGACCTCTACTTTCTTCCAGCGAAAATCGAAAGCATCTTATTACTTTAGGTGTACAGAAAGGCTCTTCAAGAAGGACTGCCTCCAATAGAAACGGAGTCCTTTAGGATGAGAGCTGTTTCTACCAAGCCAGGGAAAAGATGCTTAGAAAAGAGATATGTGTGACAGCAAAACTGCTTATTAAAGTGCTGGGTAGGTTGGTTAGGGAAAGAAATGCAACCAGACTGACAGCCATGACTGCTCACTTCCCAGTCTTCTCCTTGTGTGGTCATCTCTCTCTCTCTCTCTCTCTCTCTCTCTCTCACACACACACACACACACACACACACACACACACCCCTTCCACCCAGTGTGCCATGAAAACATCAAACTTTGAATGAGCATTGTCTAGCTATAAAAATTTGGGTGGAATTTTTTTAGGATGCTTTCATCTATAAATTACTGGATTCTTAATTGAACACTGCTCTTTTATGACAGCTAAATAGAAAACAAATCTTCAAATGGCATCAAACTAAAGGCTTCACCACACTTCCCCCCCATCCATTGTGGGATCCTTCTTGTATAATAATATTTACTTTTGAGAAAGAGAATGGAGAGAATCTATATACCAATTCCAAACTATCTATTCTATTCCCTGGAATACAGTAGATATTTCCTCTACAATGAAGTTTCCTTTATTGCTTCAGTGGTGAGCTATTGCAGAAAGAAATTTTACATATTAAGCTTCATTTCATCTGAGGGGGTCTTTTTATATCTAGTTCTCTGCACTCTATTACATGTTTATTTTGTCTTATATCTAGTTCTCTGCACTCTATTACATGTTTATTTTGTCTTGACTTTTATTGCACTTTAGTAACTCAACTTAGAAGTAGATCAGGTACAATGAAATAAATGCTAGCAGAAATAGATTTCAAAGTATTATGCAAAGAACAGAAAAGAACCATATAAGCCAAAATAATTTAATTTACAATACTATTCCATATTTCTAGTGTCATATAAGAAAGTAAACTCAGAGTTAAGAAGCAAAAGAATCTATGATTTTTTGGGAAAAACAGAAAACAACCAATGAAGCACAGTGCAATTATGAGAAAATGCAAAGTATAAGAGAGGATGGCAAGTTACCATATCTAGCACAGCTTTTATTTTGAAATCAAGAATTTGCTAACTATTATCGAAAGAAAGATTGAAATCATTGGTTCTATGAAGCAGCGCTGACAAAGCACCATACGATGGCTCTACTAGCAGTAACAATAATCATAATGAGTGGCATTTATTTAGCATTCCTTTGTGTCAGGCACTATACCATATAATTTCTTGAATCCCTAAAACAACTTTCAAGGTAGATATTCTTATTCTTATTTCACAGATTTATAAACTGAGACTCATAGAAGTTAAGCAATTTGTCCAAATTTATATATCTAATAGCATAGTAGGCAACTGAGTTAGATATAAATATTATAGGCAGTCAGACAGGGCTAGGTCCTCTAAGTCGTCAGTGCAGAATAACAGACACCTTGCAACTGTGGGGGAGACAGACACCTTCTCTGTGGGCCAGACCTCAAGACAAAAGATAAAACAAATGCACCTACATACTTCCTAAGGATAAACTTCAAGGGTTGATATTCTAAATAGATCTCTATCACCCTGAGGAAGCCAGGACTCACCATCCCAACCCCTCACTGGAAGAGTCACTGCTCTTTATGTATGTCCGCTTGCTGTGTGACTCACTTCTCCATTTGTCTCTGATTTAATCAATTTTACCTGAGCAACTAATCTTACTGGCCCATATTGCAAGTTCCCTTGTTTTGTCCACTTTAGACCTGCTTCACTTTGTGGTTTTACTCTATAAAAGTCTCTAGAAAAGACAGAGTCTTTGGCAACCCATTCAGGACTCCTTCTGTCTCTCCCAGACAGAAGCTTTCTTTCTCTCAATAAATATATTTTGCTTTTAACCTCCATTGTTTCTAAAATTCATTCTGTGATTTTAGAGAACATAAACTCTTACCAGACACCTAGTAGGCTTGGAGTTTCTTTTCTCTGTATCAGTAGGATACAATCTAAACTCTGTTTTGTAAGCATTTGAATATTCCAGTAAATACCTGGTTTTCCCAGATCTAGATCAATGTTATAAATCAAATGTTTAACCTTTTAAAAAGGCTGAAGGGGCAGTGAATTGGAGTAGGCTGATAGTAATGCCATTTGGTGCCATAATTAGCACAGGAGACAGAGTTATGTAAATTGGCAGATGTAATATTCCTTTCACAAAGGGTCAGTGCCACTCAGATCCACCTGATTGCTATCAGGATACAAGCGGAACAGCTGTATCAGGAGCTTGCAGTTATCCAGAGTACATAGAAGTCCCTATTTTAATGAGAATCGGGACTTTTAAATATCGGTATAAATGTGGCATTCCAATCCACATCAATATCCTGCACCTCTTCTGGCCTGGACATGTCCTGAAAACAACATCAGTCCACTTATTTATTTTGACTGGGGAGTCACAACCCACTCGGCCCCACAGGTAAGCAATGAATGGTTACTGGACAACTAGAGAGAAGCATTAAATGCCTATTGATTAAACAAGGCCCAGATTTAGACAGTAGAAAAATCTCAGTCAGCACAAAATGGTTATCAGTGTGACCCATAATAGACAACGGTAGAGCTCACTCCAAATCCTGCTTGTGTGTTTCAAAGACTCTTGCCTGCCTACCTTCAGGGGCCACAGATTTCATTATGTCATTGATTGTACTCAATTACAGGTCATCTGCTGGATGGCATTTTCATCCCACTTACAGAGATGTGCCCTATGCACTCTACCTTTTCCTATAATCAGCTGACATTTCCATCGAGGTGCTGGAAATGTCTCTAATTTTGTCCTTATACACCAAAGCAGATAGAGTAGACTTTCATTTGTAAGCCCGTTACTGAGAATCTTTGAAAATGAGCTCTAGATTAGGTAAATGTTGCTCCTCAGTAAGAGAGACACTTCCAGTTCTCCTTAGACCCAGTGTGGGTGGGCTGAGAAACCCAACAGGTTTCCAACTACAGTGAGGAACCTGTAATAGTCACGCATCCTACACCCAAAATTATAGACTAACAGAGAACCATTCTGACTTTCAGGGTGGACATCAGTTATACAACAAAGTAACTTTCACTAAAGGTTTCATCCAAAATGCTTAAACAAGGCTTGAAAATTCTTAACTCTTTACTATACAGACTACAGAGAACTGAAGACTACAGAGAAGCGAAGATACAGTCATACTATCATCAGAAGATTTCTTTCAACTTGCCTAAAATTGTTGTAGGATTGTTTTAGAAATGTACATCTTATCCATGGATTCAAAGATCCACCAAACTTAGATAAAACATGTTCCCCCAAAACACTGTGGTGAATGTATACAGATTTCTTTTCTTGTCGTATTTCCCTAAATAATACAGCATAATAAATATCTACATAGCATTTACATTGTACTAGGTATGAGTAATCTAGGGATGATCTAAAGTACACAGTAGGATGTCTACAGGTTATATCCAAATGGATTCTGGTATTCACAGGGCTCTTGTAACCAACATTCAGCAGATACTGAGGGACAGCTGTATAGCACATTGCAAACTAGAAGCACTCATGGAACCGAGGTAAGGCCATATGCATTATTAGAAAAACTGACACAATATATATCATACATCGCCAAGGTATTTCCATAATATTTAAGATGGGAAACTAAATTTCAGCCTTTGTATTCTTACCTGGAAATCTTCTCTTTATAGTCAGAGTCATTACTTTTTTTTTTCTGGTAGGAAATCAAACATGCATACCTCTCTCTGAAAAACAACATAAAATGCCTGACTTTTTTTTTTGAAGCTAGAATTTTTAAAAAGACCTAACTCTTTTTAGTCAAACTCTATGCCTAAATTATAATAGCTGGGTCTATTTTTGTATATATGAGTCTATAATACTACTGTCAGTAAAAAATTTCTTTTGGAAATTTACAGAGAACTTAGGAAATACCACATTTATGTTCTCCAAAAGTGTGTTCCACAGAGCACTTAGTAATGTCTTTTAAAAAATGAAACATGTTTAGCCTTCAGTTCTTAGGACTCATCAGAAAGACAACCATGGAAATAAATTATTGGGAAATTATTGCAATCTCTTTAAAAAGTGCCTGGACACTGCTATCCCCTCTGCATCTGTCAGATGTATTCTGTTCTTGGATCCATAAATGCCTTACCTTTGATGGTCATCTACCTCTCATATTCTTTTGGAAGTTGGTAGAATATACACTTTATATTAAGTGAAGGGCTCTTAAAGTAGCAAAAGTTTTCATCAGCTTTGTCTTTTCTAATGGAGATAAATAAAAAGAACTACCTTAGATATATTTTAGTAGTACAACTACCACTGGCACTAGTGTTCTACTAGTGTTCTAATGAGTAGTCTTCCTATCATTATGAGGATAAGGCCAACTCTTATGTTAAAATTTAAATTATACTAAGCCCCTATATTCATGTTCTCCTTCCTTCTCCGTTTAAGAGTCTTATACAAAAAGGCACTGGACTGAGAACTTCACAAAAAACAACTTGAGCCATTCTACATAATGAAGGAAAGTTGATGACAATTCCTGGCCACAGTTTCATCAAATAGTAAAAGCAGTCTAGAGTTCTACCATATATGATACAAGTTAGAAGGTGAGGCAAGGACCAAGGCCTCAGGAAGAAAAGATAAAAACAATTCTGGACTCTAGAAGTAAGTATACTGAAACATAAAAGGGGCCTTCCAGTTAAACTCAGAAAAGGCAAATTTCATCAAATCCAGAGAGCTGTCTGAAACACATCCCTCTCCTGAGGTGAAGGGTGGGGCTGACTAATAATATCCACCTGTTTAAATTCTTGCTATGTATGACATACTATTTTTATCAATTTTTATAGATTAAGTCATTTACCATATTTTAGTAAATCTAAGCTATCATTGATTGTAAGAAGCATTATCAAATTGTATACCACTAAGAAAGAAAAAAATATTATGGATAATATTATGACATACCATTGATTTCAAGTGTACTTTGATTTCAGAGATATTCACTTTTTTAAGTGAAAACCTTGATAAATGTCTGTCTTAGATGTATGTCTTCCCTTCATTGAAGGGAAAATGTATAAATCTAAATGTAAAAAATGTATAAAAACATTTGCACTGCCAAGGTTTTCAAATGTATGTATATGAGAGATAGTACTTTCTACAACTACATTATGAAGAAAGTACTGTTTATTATGTTTTTTTTTTTGAGAGTAGTAGAAATACAACAGAAAAAGGTAGAATAAAGCCAATTGAGACAGTGCAGCGAATTTGGTACAGAACTTCACAGCAGGTTACCGGGATAACAGTAATAGGTACCATAGTATATCTCATTGTCTTTACAATAGTTGTCTAGTCAATTAAGTATAGCAAAATCAAACCAAAGACAGAACATTATAAAATCAGTCAAAAGATAATATTGAATAGAGTGAAGCAATTAATCATAATGAAAACAACACTTGCTTTCAAAGAGAAGATAGAGGAGAGCCCCCATATTTGCTATGTTGCATACAGTCATCCTGCCAAGAGATGCTCTGTCCCCAGTTACTAATGGGGGTGTGGGGGGGGTTGGGATGTTTGATTCCAAGCCCACACACCTGAAGGCTCAAGAGACACTACTGGGTCTCCTCCTGGCTCACGCCAGAGGAAGGTGCTTACCAAGAGGGCAGGTGAATTGCTTCTTTGTGCAGGCTCCTGGGTTCCACCGTGGCCATGGCTGGGGCCAGATCCTGGTACACAGTTCTTTAGTGCTGGATTATAGTATTGTTTATGGCCCCTGGACACTCAGTGATCCAAAGTTGTGATTTCATGGTCAGGCTACCCACTGAACCAGGTTGTGATCCACCGTCAGACACACCACTAATAGAACATCAAACCTGAAGTTCTCACTGTTCAAGTCACTTCGTTGGGTTAAGGCATTGTCTCCAGAAGGCCACTGTGAAATGTGTGTTACGGGGACTCGGGGCAGCAGCGACTGCTCAGTCCCTCGACTAAGATGGCAGCCCTGTATACTATCTTTGAATTATGGATAAGGAAATGGAATCACTAATGCTTGCTGTTATGGTTTGTATCTGGATGTCTCCCCAAAGCCTCATGTGGCCATGGGGAGTGGGCCTTTCAAAGGTGGCTGAGTCTAACACTTGTGATTGGTTTATTGTCTAGTGCTGGGATTGGCAGTATAACTGCTGCTTCCACCCAGGGGTAGGAAGCTGGCATACAATATAAGGGATGGAAGGAGACAGGCTTTTCCCTTTGCTCTTTTGCTCTCGTCAGTTGCATCTGCCATAAGCAGTTGACCCTCAGCCACCACCCTGCCTGGGAGCCAGCTGAGTATGGACTGAAACTACCACAAACTGTAAGCTAAATAAACCTTTTCTTCCCTAATTTTGAAAGTCGAGTATTTCATCCCAGCAATAAGAAAAAAGTAACCAAGACACTTGCTCAGGGTTAGACAACAAGTAAAAGGAAAAATTAATATTAAAACCTAGGCAATTGGCCTGTAGAGTTTGTGTCTTATAGAAAAATCCATATTCCAGTTTCTAGCCTGGGCTGTAGCTCAATGGTAGAGTACTTGCCTAGGATATGCAAGATACAGAGTTCAATCCACAGTACCACACATTCCTGTGTCCATGGTGTGATTTTCTCATCTGTAAAGGCAAACCCTTTTTTTCTTTACAGATCAATAAAATAACAGTATCCTTAATACTTGCCATATAAACACCACATAGACTGATAATTGCTTTACAGAAGTCTACAAGTTGCTCTCAGTGCTAACCAAGTTACACAAGAGCCCTATGTTGTCCCTATTACATATAGTATCCAAGATTCCTCTGAGCTTCAGATTCTTCAGGACTAAGATGAGGCTAGAAATTAGACATTTTTGAAAGAGCATATAAAAGACAATATTTTATTAACCCCCCACTCACTAAGTAAGTGTAAGTATTCCAATGTGGTAAGCAGATCTCCCATCAGATCAGATTCCTGACTCAGTAGGTTTTCCAACTCCAAAGACCAAACATCGTGTTTTCTCAGTATGCAAGATGGAACCATACAGAAAGTAGGAACCATCAAGTCTAACTGAGAAAGTATTAGTTTTTAGTATCTAGATCTGATCCTTCTACTGCCATGAGGGAAAAAGAAGATAGCACAGATGTTTCTCTAGGCCCTACATTGTGCTTACCTGAACATGAATCCTTATTGCCCCATTCTGAAGTCTGGAACAAAGGCTTAGCCTAGGATTGTGTGGAGAGGAGGGGGATGTGGTAGTATAAAAGCACCCTGCCATACAAAATCTGCCTGAGGGTATGTTTGTGCTGGAATTTTCCACCTCTGAGATGATTTATTGCCACTATGTACTGTTGCAATGAAATTCTGCGACCCAAGCCTTATTGGGAATGGCTTGCACAAAAGCAGGGAACAAAGCTACCTTGGCAGTTGGCACCAGCATCTTGTTTTCTTTTGAACATTGGCACATTGAACATTTACACAGTATCCACTTGCTTCACCTAGCTGCCACCATCCCAGGGAATGCAGCTGGCCTCATCTCTTAACCTTTCCCAGACTCAGCTCCCACGGCCTCAAAAAGAAAGGCAAGACCCCAGGGCATTTTCTGCTATCCTTTTGGGCCAGTCTAACATGAAAGCACAGTCCAACCCAGGGATTTCTTGTTCTTCATTGAAGGGAAGATATCCACCTAAGACAGACATTTACCAAGGTTTGCACTGCGACAGAAAGTTTAGGAAATGCAGTCTGGAGCCACTGAAAGGCCACCAGAGCCGCATAAGCTCTATTTTAGATGGAAGAATGGTAAAAGATGACTCCTCTCCTCAACTCTCTGACAATGGTGATATGTGCATTCAGTATTCATAGACCAATTCATAAAGATACACAACTTTATTAGTGAGTATCCACAGGGTAGACACTGCAGTCACTACTGCACACAGGACCTACGCATATTTAAAAAGAAGTATAAGATTCGTGAATATCACATATTATGTACAGCTTACACTGCTGCTTACTACATTAACTTCCTCCTAGAGGTGAAAAATCTAAGAAAAGACTCCTAGGGCCTTTCCAAAGTCATCTTCTGAGAAGCCTTTCGCATAGCCTTTCAAGATTCCACTTTACATATGATTCCATTTCACTCCTAAATCAGGAAATCAAGCAATTAATCATAGTTTTCAGGCCAGGTCAGCAGAAGTGTAAAACTGGGTAGCAATTTGGAAAACTAGTGTTCTCTGGCTCTAACTTCAAAAGCCACTGCAAAGTCTTAATTTCAGATTCATCTCCAAGTAAACCCACACACATACTATTTTAAGGTGCTTCCGGCGAGCATCTCACCTGCACTTACAAACACTAACCTCTTAGGAAATGCTCAGGTTTTCAATTTTCTTTACATCCTCACTGATTCCCTTTGGTCAGATCTATGCTGGGACAAACCCCAGCTGACATCCATCCCTAATGTTTTCTCCTCCTGTTTTTTTTCTGCCAGTCTGTGGGTTAGTCTGCTTGCTATACAAGTAGACATTCCTCTCAGGGGATCCAGTGTGCCCCAGGGTGTTGCCTGGCATGAGTATTACTCTTTGCTTCATTGGGTTATATTTAGTCCCAATAGACTTTATAATCATTTTGGAATAATTCAGTCTTCTCTTTGAATTGTCTCTGAATCTCTGTGCACGGGTTTGTTACCACACAGTTAGGTAATATCACGGCCCCAATGCACAGCTGAAGTCTCAGTTACCCTGGTGTATCTACTGTGAAATGGAATAAAGTGCAAGCGCTGATGCTAGATCTTCAGTTTGCACCCAAGCTTTATCTTTCCAAGTCTGACACTGACTGTTAGCTGCGTATCTGCCATTCAGTTCACATTCAGACAGCAAAGTGTGTGGCTGCACCAATAAACCCACATGGCAATTTACGGAAATGGTACTCGACAGAGGAAGATGATCAAAAAAGATGAAATTGCAGTACAGTAAAGCAAAGTGATAATGCTGGAAGCAAAATGACCACATCTATCCCAATTGCAGGATGAAGGGAGTGTCAGTGTCCAGATGCTCTGATGTGCCACAAAAGAAACGTGGTACAGGTAGATTTATAGAGGTAAGGATGAAGATGCCCTGTGCGGGACACTAGCAAAGTCTTCTAAATCAAAGAAGTTCTCACAATGACTTCATGACAGTTAAACAGAAAGGATGAAATGTTGGAAGTGGAGCAAGGTATAGGAGGGTTGTTTGTTTCACATGACAAGGCATCGGGCAAAAAAAGAGGATCAAACAAGGTTCAGGATAGTCTTCTAAAAGATTCTTGCAAAGAAATGGACCACTAAGTCTCAATGTTTCTAGTGTTATAAATTACAGGGTGCTAAGTAAGTGATAATTTAGTATTTGAAAATTTTTTACATGTTTATGTCTGACAGTAAGTTTTAAACATAATGGGACAATTATAATTTTTCTCATTGATCATTAAGCTCACTTTCTAGGTTTCATGGTTGTTATGACAACCCTACACTGATGTGCAAAGCGAGGACCATTTGCTGTCTCCTGTTTTAATTTACAAATATTTCTGTCTGAAACTATAAGACAATTTATATTATAAGCACATTACCCCCACACACTCTTTCCAAACGAGTAACATTGCATTTTGATCAAGGTTTCTTGAGCAGTCCCTTATGAGAAATGACCCTTATGAATCTATGTTACAAACAGATTCCCCACATCGACTTCCACACCTACCAAGTCACCACCTGTCCTACGTACAAAGTACTAGATACACACCAGATAACCCTGCCAAAGCAAAGCAGAGAAGAATTACATTTAACTCATGAGAGGTCAACATTGCCATAATGCCAGAGAAGGTTGTACAGGGCCATATTTTTAGCAAGTTCAGACTATGGAGAAGACTAGGGAAGATAACTATCCTTGTAGTCTTTGTAATTATTTGACACATAAGTTGAAAATAGATTATACCTCCTTTCAATCCTGATTCATTCATTAAAATTTTTTCAATAACTACTGAAAAATACATGTTAGGCCACATTTTCAACAATGCTGACTTTTAGGGGGCTCACCAACAATGGAACGAAAGGTTCAAAATTAAAACAGTAAGATTTTATAGGGTCTTGATAATTCTTAATCTACATGGTCCCTCTGGAACATAGACAGTGACCAACATTTATCCTCAGGAGAGTGACAAGAAGACGCAGGCCAGTGCCACAAACTGGCCCTCACAGGAGGGTCACTGTAGAGCTGTACCACTCTACCCAAACTGTGCTCTGATCCCAATCACCAGAGAGTGACACGATCTTTTTAAAGCAGCAACTTTTTAAAGCAGCAACAAAAACACTGCATTATTCATTTAAAAGTTAGTAACCAACCAGTTTTGGAAATCTTGTTGATAGTATAACTATCACAAATACTTGTTTAATATACCTTACAAGTATAACAGGACTCAGAAATATGATACAAAATATTAACCATTTTACTTTTATATGATAATATTGACTTAACGTGACATTATTGATCACTGTAGAATCTTTCTGGGTTTTCAGGTTTTCAATAATTTAGTCATTCTAGTCTATTATTCAGTTCATTTACCAAAAGACATCACTGTATTAAACAGAAATTCATAGGCATGAAAAATAATCTTGGCATTGTATTTCTTTTCTAAAATTTCTAAAACACAATGCTTTATTCAAAAGTTTAGATGTGTCTTACTGCTGAAAGCAATAAAAAATTACCAAGATAATCACTCCAGATTATATTTATCAGGTATGTTTTATGAGTACCAGTAAATAAAATGAAACAGAAGCAAGTATGTTTTGGCTTCTTTAGTATTAGACACATTTTTATCTCAAAAAAGTACTTGAGTATTTACTAAGGCAATTTTATAGAGACTGATTCCCATTCATGCGGAATGGGAATTCAGGCAGGAATTAAGCTCAGAAACAATTGAACTAACAGATCAAAGATTTTGTCCTGGAGCCTCAAGACTGTGCTGATTCTCCAAGAAATAATTTGTACCCTAGAAAATCTACTTATATGCCTAATATCCCTGAGGGGTTTGAGGTGCATTGATGTAACAACTTCAGAGTGAATTTTCCAAAGGTTTAGTAAAAGTATAAAGGGAATCAGAGAGAGTACTTGAGCACTTGGTGTTAAGGTAAGACATTTATTACCAACTCTTCAACTTGATAAATGTCCCTAAGAAAGTTGTTTATTCTTCTTGAACTTTGTTTTCCTCCTCTGTGAAATGAATGTCTTGAACTGAATAATCTCAGAGAGTCTATTGTTTTTTGGAGAAAAAAAATACTGGAATTTGTCATGAAAATCACTTATATTGTCATTTTGCAGTCAGATAAATTGGCCTAGAGCAGACAGGGAAGGAAATTTTAGGATCTGCTTTATACAAATATACAGCTAGAGAGTGGTTGAAGCATGCTGCACTGGAATTACAAAAGCTTTTTGATAGAGTTGTGTAAACTTGGGCCATTCATCTTTTCTCTCTGAACTTTAGGTTGTTTTTTAGTAAGACAGTCTTAAAAAGCTTAAGTGAAGCAATATAAGCAAAAGCATTTGGTGAAGTATAAAATACTCCATAAGGAAAGGTGTTGTATTACGTGGTGAAAGAGACACTGCATCAGCCAGTCATTCTGCTAACTTGCAGCCCATTTCAAGTCTTCCCAGACATCCAAATTTTTCTCCACCTCTCTTTCCCACGTACCAGTCGATACTGCAGTGAGAGCAGCAGTAGAGTTTTGTTTAAGGAAGAATATTTTCCTGATTTTACTATGGGATTTTTTTTCATTGACTTTGACACCTTAATCTTATTTTATTTTAAGGATTTAAATATTTTAGCAGTATCTGCATTTGTCTGATGAATTTGTTTGCAAATGGCTGAGCAACTTAATTGACAATTCTTGTTAAACAGCTAATGCATTATAAATCCATTATTTATTGGTTTTTATGGTGAGTAATTTGACAGCCATTAACATTTTTGCTTTATTTTATGGAAGGGTTTCACCTGCATAGTTATTACCGAGTTACAGAATCGTCTAGGAGTTCTAGGAGATCCTGAACAAAAGCATCACTTTAAATGATAACAAACTGACTAAAAAATTAACTTCCACTTACGACTTTAGAGACCTTTACTTGCATATTAGGTCAGTGAGTAAAGCTTTGATGGCACCATTAAGTGAAGACATAAATACAAACCAATGACCCTATTGCTATCATCACAAACTACATGTCAACATATCTAACCCAGTGTTTGCAGAGGTCCACATACTTTTAAAAATTACTTTCCTTTTTTTTACACAGGCAGGCAAAAAACAAATTGTTCTTGCCATTAAGTTCAAAAGTTCAATTGATGCTACTTTCGAAGTCTCATTTACTACCTGCCCAACAGAAAAGTGATGTGGTCACTTTAACCTAGCACTTTAACTTATTAGTGCTAGATTTGAGGGACCACTTCATTCAGGAATATAGTAATATGTACCTCTTATTGTCCACGCTGACTGTTCTTGTCTAGCAGTGAATGCTTTCTTTGAGATCCAGTACTTAACATCTGCAGTGCTTGAAGACTAGCTTAACAGTTCTTACAGTGATAAAGTACTCTGGATGGACGCTTGCTTATTTCCTGTGTACTCCTACTCATACTGAAATCTGCTACAGTTGCCTGTAATTTAAGTGAATATGTTTTTGAGTTGTTAAGCTATGTGCCTGAGGTGAAATCAAATGTCATGGTAGATTTTTATTTACCTTTTTTTGTTTTCTTTTAACTCAAAACTTACAATGTTTTTCTTCTAATTCACAATACAAAGTACTATGATCTAGGGTTTTCAATATAAAACATGGGTTGTTTCCAAGATTTAGCTATTACAAATTATGCTGCTATAAACATGGGAAACATGGGTGTACATATATCACTGTGGTATGATGCTTTTAATTCTTTTGGGAAGATACCAAGGAGGAGAATAACTGGATCAAATGGGACCTCTAATCCTAGTTTTTTGAGGAATTGCCACAGTAATTTCCATACTATTTGTACCAGTCTACATTCCCACTAACAGTATAAAAGTGTTCCTTCTTCCCCACATCCATACCAGCATTTGTTCTTGGTTAACTTTTTGACAGCCATTCTTTCTAGAGTAGAGTGAGATAGAAAATCAGTGTTGTTTTAATTTGCATCTCTCAAATGACATCCATTTTTATAGCAGCACAGTCTGTAATAGCTGATTGTAAACAACCCAAATGCACATCATCCAAGAAATAGATAAAAAGATGCTTTAAAAATATATATATAATATATATAATATGTATAATGGAGTACTACTCATCCATAAACAAGGATAAATTGGAAACATTTATTGCTGAAGTGATGGACTTTGAGACCATGTCTTAAGTGAAATAAATCAGACAAACGTGTAAATATCATGTTGTCTCCCTGGTGTGAGGAACTGAAAGTGTAAATAAGAACCAAATTGTATAAAGATATTGTAAAATAGGAAGAAATTGTTGACAAGGACAGAGAAACTAGGGAGGGGAGAGGGAAAAGAAGGAAAGGAAAAGAGAAATGAGAAACGAATAAAATAGAAATGAATCTTTGTGAATAAGCAGGGTAAGAGGGGTTAAAGGGAGGGAAGGGGAATGGGAAAAAGGGAAATCAAGCTATATCATGCACAGGTACAAATTCCCTATGATGAATAGGATCATTATGTTTGTCTAAATGGTACTAATAAACTAAACAATAATTTTAAAAATATAAAATATGATAGGTATCAAGGTTTTTTTGTGTACGTATATCTTCTGTTTTTTTATGCTTTCTGGCTTCCAGACTACAATTTAAGCTCCATGATAATTTTTGTTCACTATTGAGTACTTTGGTGACTAAAAGCTTTTGACATACCAAAAAGAATAATAGTTGCTTAATGAACACAAAAATGACTGAGTCCCACACAAGGCATGTTGAGACTCGTTTACTGTCAGAATTACAGCAAAATTAATTTTTTTAATTTTTCTTTCATTACATAGTTTGTAAACAGTTTTCAAAAGTTAACAACTGACCTCAATTGTAATATATTTTTCTACCTCTTTCTCTCATGTTTCCAAAAATATAAATACAGATAGATTTCTTTTTTTCTTTCCTTCATTCCCTTCCTTCCTTCTGTCTTTCACTCCCTTTCTCTTTTTCTTCCTGACACTTACTCTGATGTTTCTTTTTTCTAGTTCATATCGTAATATTGATGTATCTCTAGTTTAATAGAAATATATATAGTACTGGTTTTTCTAAGGACTGAATAGAGAAATATTTGAATTATTGTAATCTTTTTTGATGGGCATTCAAGTTGTGTGTCAACTAGTGTCACTAAAATCAATGCTTATGTAAACGTGCATTCAATAAATATTTATGGAGAACTGGATTATCAACATGGGATTCTTGGTAAAAAATATGCACATTACATACATATTTCAGGCAAATTAATTATTTTATGTGTTCTAAGTATTTCTATGAAGCTTGTTATTTTACATTTGACATTATTTTACATTTTATATTTTGGAGGCAGCTTATTGTGCATCTCTTGACAAGCAGTGTGTCTACAGAGCAGAAATGCTGAAAACCTTTACTCAGTTTTCTCCTTACATGGATATTTGTAAAGCAACCTGCTGTGGGAGACAGAGATAATGCCTCTCTCTATAGTTACAGGCATGTTTAATATCCATGTAAAAACACAGATTTCCTATGCTCAGGATACCTTTTCTGTAACCCACTGTGTTTATGAGTGTGACATGACTTTCTCAAGGTTTTTATGTTGAAACTGGGGATCAAGAAATAGGAACAAGGAAATGCTAATACTCTAGCTACTGCTATCTCTATGGGTAATGGAGTGCTTCCTTGGTCTCTGAACCAGAAGTCAAATCTTTTGCAAGCATCTATGAAATTCTGCCAGGCTACACTGTCAACTTGCAAATGAAAAAAAATAACCTCATATATTTCATTTCATGGTTCTAAATAATTATACATGTTTTAAGGAATTAGTAGTTCAATATATATACTTTCAAGTTTTCTGAGAACCATGTCTAATTTACTTGGGCTTTTATACTCTCAAATTATGTAAATATTCTAGTACATTTTCTTCTAATACTTTTATGTTTTTGGATATTCATTGTAGGTTTATATTTTTGATACTGTGGAAGATAAATGCCTTAGCTTTTTTTTCTTCTGCAGGCTGGTAATCTTTATTAAATAAATTATACTTTATTCATTGAAATAAAAGTTTATTTTTATTACATGATCATTTCCCACATGTACTTGAGATTCCTGTAAAAACAAAATAGTATTTTGATACATTAACTTTCTGCACATTTTAATTTTTAAAGGTAGGATCATTTTTTTACTTTATTGGAGATATTTTGGCTATTCTCTAAAACATTTATCTTTTTATTATTTAAAATAATTTTCTCTCTTCCAAAAAAGTCAAATGATAGAAAATATTCCATGTGACAGGAAACCAGAAAAAAGCAATTCTATTTGTAGACAAAGTGAATTTCAAGCCAACATTAAAACAGACCAAGAAGAGCTTTATATCCTTCTACAGGGATAAATCTAAGAGGAAGAAATAACAATCGTAAATATATATGCCCAAAACACCAGCAACCAACTATATAAAACAAATATTAACAGGCATGAAAAATCAAATAAGCACTAATACAATTGATATGAGGGAACTCACTACCCCACTGTCACAAATAGACCAAATATACAAAAAATCACTAATAAAAATCAGAAATAAACAAAAGTTTTGGATAAATAGATTAAGTATGTGTCTATAGAGTGCTCCATCCCACAACATTGGAATACACATTCTTCTCAGCAGCACATGGGACATTCTCCAAAATAGACCACATACTAGCTCATAGAAGATGTTTAAGTAAAAGTGAAGGAACTGAAATTATCCCATGAATATTATCAGACAATGGTGAAATGAAACTGGAAATGAATGACAAAAGAAACCATGAGAACTTCATAAACACATGGAAAAGGAATAACACACTCCTGAACAACCAATGAGTCAAAGATGAAATGAAAGAAGAAATTAGTCTCACAGTTACATGATAATTCCCATATCAGAAAAAGAAAATGAGCTCAAATAACCTAATATTGAACCTCAAACTTCCAGAAAAAGAGGAGCAAGGCAAGTATAAATTTCACATTCAGGAAGAAACTATGAAGATTAGAGCAGAAATGATTGCAATGGAGACTAAAAAGCAATACAAAGAATCAATAAATTAAAGAATTGGTTCTTTGAAACATTAAATAAAATTGACAAAATATTAGCCAATCTTACTGTTAAAAAAAACAAGAAAATACTTAAATCTATGCAATTAGGAGTGAAAGGGTGAAATCCCAACAGATCCTACAGAAATGCAGATCATCAATACTTACTTTGAGAACTTATACTCTAATAAGATGGAAAACACAGAGAGAATGGACAGATTCCTAGAAACATATGAATTACCAAAGCTGAATTGAGAAGATATAAAAGTTGTAAATAAACCAACATCACTTAATGAAATTGAAGATGTAATTAACAACCTACCAACAAAGAAAAGCCCAGGTCCTGAAGGCTTCACTGCTAAATTATACAAGAAATAGAGGGAAGACCTAAGAACTTTGCCTCTCAAACTCTTCAATGAAATGGCAAGAAAATCAGTACTCCCAAATTCATTCATGGAAGCAAGCATTACCCTGATACCAGAAGCAGAGAAGGATCCAGCCAAAAAGAGAACCACAGGCTCTCCACACCATGACCAAGTGGGATTCACCCCAGGGATACAGGGATGGCTGAACATATGTGAAACACTAATGTAATGCACCAAATCAATGGAGCCAAAGACAAAAATCGTATGATCAGCTTAGCAGATGCAAAAAAGGTATTTGACAAAGTCCAACATCCGTGCATGATAAAAACCCTACAGAAAATTGCAATAGACGTTTTTAAGTCAATCCCATAAAAGCTGTCTATGACAAACCAACAGCCAACATCATAGTAAATGGAAAAAAATTGAAAGTTTTTACTCTAATATCAGGAGCAAGATAAATATGACCACTACCACCATTGTTATTGAATATCATCCTGGAAACATTAGCCAGAACAGTTAGACAACAGAAAGAAATAAAAGGAATAAAGATAGGAAAGAAAGAAAATAAATTATCATTATTTGCAGATGAAATGATTCTCTACATCAAAGACCATGAAAACTCCACCAAAAGACTTCTAGATTTAATAACCAAATTCCACAGTATAGATGAATACAAAGTCAACAGTCAAAAATCAATAGTATTCCTTTACACACATAATAAACTCACTGAGAGATAAATTAGGAAAACAACAACTTTCATAGTACAATCCAAATAAGATGAAGTCCATAGGACTTAATATAACAAAAGAAGTAAAAGACCTCTACACTGAAAATTACAGTAATCTGAAAAAGGAGATCAAATAGGATAACAGAAAGTGGGAAAATATCCCTTGCTTTTAGGGAAGAACCAATAAGGTGAAAATAGCCATCCTTTCAGAATCGTTATACAGATTTAATGCAATCCCGATCCAAAAAGTAAAAGTATATCTGACAGAACTAGAGAAAAAAGTCTTAAAATTCATTTGAAGAGACCTAGAACAGCAAAAGCAATTTTGGGCAACAAAAGTAAGAGGGGGAAATCACGATCCCTGACTTCAAATTATACTTCAAAGCTACTGTGATGAAAAAAGCATGGCACTGGAAAAAAATAGACCCAACGATCAATAGAACAGCCTAGAAGATGCAGAAATAACTTCAAATGCACTCAGCTACCTATCTTTTACAAAGGAGCCAAACACTTTAATTGGAAAGAAGACAGCATAAATGGTGCTGGAAAACCTGGCTTTACATATACAAAAGATTTAAAATAGACCCACATTTTTCACCATGCATAAAACTAAAATTGAAATGGATCAGAGACCAAAATGGTAAAACAGAATCAGTAAATCTGTGGAAGATAGAATAGGTAGGACTACTGAAGACAATGGTGTAGCCAAAGACTTTATGAATAAAACTCTAATTACATAGGAACTATCACAAAGAATCAGCAACTGGAATCTCATCTTATGAAAAACTTTTTCACAGCAGTAGAAACCACCAACAGAGTGAACAGACAACCTATAGGGTAGGAAATATTTTTTGCCAGCTGTGCCTCAAAATATTCATATCTAAAATATATAAAGAACTAAAATATCAGACCCCCCAAATTTAAAATCCCAATCCAAAATGGGTGTCTGTGCTCAATAAACACTTCTCTAATGAAGGAGTAGAAATGGCAAATTAATATATGAAAAAACATTTAACATCACTTTGTCATTCAAGAGACACAAAATAAAAACAACACTCAGATTTCATTATTCAGAAATAATGGCAATTATAAACAAATCAACCAGTAACAAATGCTGGTGAGGCTGTGCGAAAAAAAATAAAGTCTTCTCCATCATTGGTTGGAGTGTAGACTGATGTAACCATTGTGAAAACAAGTGTGGAGATTCCTCAAAAAACTGAATGTAAATGTTTCATCCTACTCAGTTATTCCCCTTCTTTTCCAAAAATAATTTAAAATGTCATACCACAGCAATATATGCACACTCATGTTTATAGTGGTACATTTTGTAGTAGTTAAACAACCCAAATGACCATCTACCAATGACTAGATAAAAAAGGTATCTTTTTTTATGTAATGGAGTACTACTCTATCAGAAAGGACAAACTTGCGACATTTCTGGCTAAATGAGTATACCTGGAGACCATATTATTAAGTATAATAAATAAGACACACATGTTTAAATACCACATTGTTTCTCTGTTGTGAGAAATCAAAAGTATAAGGACTAACATACATAATAGATATTTGAAATTGTGAAGAATATATTCAAATGAGAAGATAAACAAGGGAGGGTGGATAGGGAAAGGAAAGAAGGGATGTAGAATAGAAGAAAAAATAGGGAAAAAAAGAAAAGCTTGAAATGCTGAGAAATTTATATTAAATTAGCTAGTATTTTTGAATGATTGCTATTTTGTGGCAATAGAGTTTATCTAGACATTTGTTTATTGTTTGGATCATATCTGAGTACTTTGTAATATTTCATAATTTTCCTTAGGTAATCAAATACCTCCTAAATCTAGCTGTTTTATGGTTTGTTTTCTCTGGGTCAAGATGCACATAGACATGCATAAATTTTACCCCAAGTTTTTATATATTTGTAGATAAGATAGAGTCTGCCATAAATAAAACTGTATGCACACTTCAGGAAAAGAAAAAATAGTATAGTGGTTTGTTTCAACAGATGGTGTCACTTTCATAAAAGGGGGACCCTAGATGATGCCAATGCTTAGAGAAGAAATTGGAAGTACACGTGAGCAATCTCAATAACCAAGGGTACCCAAGCAGCAGTTTGCCGCATTGATCAAGGTCTGGAAGCTGATGGCCACTACTCTGAGCACCCATCGTATTTTCATAGGCCAAAAGTAACTTGTAGTAATCTCAGGATGTCTCCGTGAACTTAGTATTAAACAATCTGCACAAGTTTTTCGTTTCCTAAAGAGTGTGTACATTTTTTTGGTGGATTCTGTATATATCATCAGTATTATTACTAATTATCTTAATCAGTCTTTAAGTTCTTAACAAACCTCTTGAAATAATCATGTTATTAGCAAACAGTTTAATTCTTTTCAACTATTTGAACTGATTTTTGAAAGATTCTAAAAACGTTTTTGTTTAATTGTATTAGGTAAAATCTTCAAAATACTATTGAATAAGAGCAGTGATAAACAAATAGTTCTGTATCTATCATTATATTGAAAAAATGGCATCCACAATATAACAAAGTAATTGTAATTTAAACACTTTGATAAAGTATATTTTGAATGTGATTTTGAGACAAGAACTATTTTCTTTCCTCAGTTTTGTTTACTCACAGATTATTCTTTGAACACATGGATCTATTGTCAGTCATTTAGCCCACAAAATAGGTTCAAATTTTATTTTGAATTTTCACATCAACATTCATAATTAAAAATAATCTCATATTTTATAAGGAGAATATAACGTAACGTTTTAGTGTTAAAGCTATGTTGATTTTTTAAAATAAATGAGGAAGAATTTGATTCTTCTTTCAATTTCCTAGATTATTTAAATATTATAGAAATTAATTATAATTATATATAATTTAATAATGATAATATAATTATATAATTATTTATAATATAATTATATATAATTTAGAATATATAACTTATAATATTTTATATTTAATATATTTTATTATACATTATATAATATATAATAT